>QRFJ01004278.1:0-90720 GCA_006176705.1 Cocos nucifera | reverse complement strand
GATTTCAGATGTCACATGAGATGTGATCAGATCTGAAAATCAGAAAAAATTAAAATTAAATGATTTGGATCTAAGATTAGAAGATATGCATGACTAGTTCTAGAAATAGAATAGTTCTATAGAATAGTTTTGCATGTCTTTGATTTAATCTGATTAAATCATATTTTAGATCTTTTATTTACTATTTTTTGATATTATAAGTGTTATAATAACATCTGAAAAAATAGCAAATAAAAATTATTTAATTTTAAATATCATATGAGATATGATTGATGCATGTCTAGACTAGTTGTAGAATAGTTCTACATAATTGTCTAGATTAGAATTTATTTTGATTAGATCAATTTAAATCTAATTTTTTAGATTATTATGAGATAATTTAGATCTGAAAACATGCATGATTTGATACATGAGATGTATGCAAAATATGCCATGATTAGATCTAATTTGTATATGAGATATATGATATAGATCTATAAACTGTTTTGTAGTATTGAATGTTCCTGATTAAGGCGTTCCTCTTGGCCGTCCGGTCATAAGAACGAAGAAGGGTTTAAAGGCCCTCTCTTCCCATTCGATGGGGTGTTCTTATGATGTGTAGGGGTGCTGCGTGTTCGTCCTTAATCAGAAACCCAAAACTTACTTTCTGCAAAACCCTAGATCCTGAAACCCTAGGATTTATTGTGCATATTTTGTTTATGAACCCTACTTAATTAAGAATTAAGTTTATGGAATATTAATTAGGTCTAAAATTGAGAATTTCAGATCTAAGACATATTCATAATACTGGGTTCGGGCTTGGGTAGCTCAATTAGGTCTAAGCGGTTGATCAAACCGAATCAAGAGTTGGTTAGATGGGATCAACAATGCTTAAATTGACCAGCCTAATAGGATTAAGTCTGGGTCAAGATCGAGTCACGATCAAGCAAGACCTAATTAGGCTCAGAGGTTAGAGTCTGGATTGTAGGCTAACCCAATTGGTTCTGACTCAACAATTTGGTGTCTAAGGTAAGTTTGGCACAGACGACCGACTGGTTTTTAATTGGAAGCTACTCGACCTGAATGCGTTCTTGTACGAGTTAATGGCATATTCCTTCCACCGGTCTCACTTACCTGGCCATATCTGTTGACACAGTTCTGATCTGAGGTGGTCAATAATCCGAGCTAACCCATGCCACTAGGTTAGTCATAATTGTTATGACTAAGCCAAGTCTAGTTTAATGAGACCTGAATCAATTCTCCCTAAGAAAAGATTAAGTCTGAGGTCTTCCACCATTGTAGATGTGCGGGCCCTTCCCGGGGTTGATTGTTCTCGGCTGGATACAGTGGCTCAGTTGCACCGGAAAGATGCAACCATGTCTATTAGGCATTGGATGCTATGGGCTGGAGGATGAGTTGGGCTCAATATTTCGGATACGGTGAGAGACTCAATTAGGAACCCAGTCTATGCAAATGGTGGGTCTGACTTAACTAAGGAGTGGATCAATATTCCGGATACGGTGAGATTCATGAATTAGAGACCAAGTTTGGGTGCACCATGATTAGAGAATCATTGAACAAGAGTTGTTCACTCATTGGCTAACCCATCACCAATAACTGTTAGGTGAGGTGATGAGTCAGTTGGTGAGACCGCACCACCCACTAGAAATCATTAATCGCGGAGATTTTCGCATCTCTACAGAGGGAGTGTAGGGATCCGAGAAAATAGTGGGAGCTAATTTGTTTAAAAATAAAATCCCTAAACAAATTGGTCAAGTCAAAATTACAGTATCTAACTAGAATCTTTGACTCTCTACAGGAAAATGTCTGCGTCCAACCCATTGGCACGTATCCTAGGACACACATAGACTGACTGGACCCAATTATAAAGATTGGCTCAGGAACTACAAAATTGTTTTGGGTTCAGAGAAGTTAACACCATGTTTTGGACCAGGACCCTCCCACCTTACCAGCTCCGTCCATCCACTGAACAGAGAGCGTCTCTGGAAAAATGGATTGACGAAGATAATAAGGCCAGATACTTACATGTTGGGCTCGATGTCTGATGAGCTCCAGCGCCAACATGAAGATATCGGGACTGCTCGCCAAATGTTGGCTCACCTGCAGGAGATGTTTGGTGAACAGAGTCGCGCAGCCAAATATCAAGTCACGAAATGACTTTTTAAGGCTAAGATGCGTGATGGGCAGTCAGTCCAAGATCACTGTCTGACAATGATCAAGGACATGGAAGAGCTTGAGAAGCTCGGTGTGAAGTTGGACTTGGACTTGCAGAACGATATTATTCTGCAATCCTTGACTGATGCATATGGGCAATTCATCATGAATTACCACATGCATAAACTTCAAAATTCCTTGGCCGAGTTGAATGAATATGCTGGTTACCGCTGAGCTTTCTATGAAAGGTTCTAAAGGCTCAGTTCTTGCTATGGAACGGACTTCTTCCAAAAGAAAGTCTTATGGAAAGAAAAAGAAGTCTGTGAAAAAGCAAAAGGTGGAAGGATCAAAGAAGAAGAAGGCAGAACCGAAGAAGAAAGGTCCGATGGCAAAGGAAAGTGTTTCCATTGCAACAGCGACGGCCATTGGAAGCGGAACTGCCCTACTTACCTGGCCACCCTGAAGAACAAGAAGGAAGGTCCTTCTGGAGGTATGCTCGTTATTGAGTCTAACCTTACGGTTTCTTCTGCATCCAGTTGGGTGCTTGACTCTGGTTCTAGTGCTCATCTGTGCACTTCTATGCAGGGTCTTGAGGATAGCAGGAGGCTGAGGGATGGAGACATGATCCTACGCATCGGTAATGGAGCAAGAGTTGCTGCAGTAGCCGTGGGAACATACCCTCTTCGATTACCATCTGGTTTAGACTTAGTTTTAAAAGACTGTTATTATGTGCCTGCAGCTAGCAGGAATTTGATTTCTGTTTCATGCTTAGCACAAGAAGGTTATGTGATCACCTTCTTTAAGGACCATTGTAACATTCTTTATGAAAGAAATAAAATTGCAAATGGTTTCCTTATTAATGGTCTTTATCAGCTACATATTGATGTACCTGTTCTAACTATCGAGCAAAACGTGAATGCCAAACGACCTAGGGATAGTCCAAACGACAGATATCTATGGCACCTGAGATTAGGTCATATAGCAGAAGATAGGATCAACAAATTGGAGAAAAATGGGCTATTGAGTCCATTGACTTTTGAGTCATATCCAACTTGTGAATCTTGTCTTCAAGGCAAAATGACTAAACTCCCTTTTGTTGGACATGGGGAGAGGGCCACAGATCTCCTTGCCCTAGTACATACTGATGTGTGCGGCCCATTTGATGTGCCGGCTAGAGGCAATTTTGTCTACTTCATTACCTTTACCGATGATCTGTCTAGGTATGGGTATGTGTATCTTATGAGACACAAGTCTGAAGCTTTTGAAAAGTTCAAAGAATTCAGACATGAAGTAGAAAAACAAACTGGAAAACCCATTAAGGTTCTTCGATCAGATCGAGGAGGTGAATACCTTAGCCGGGAATTCCTAGACTATCTTAAGGAAAATGGCATAGTCTCTCAATGGACTCCACCAGGAACACCTCAACTCAACGGGGTTTCAGAACGGAGAAATCGGACTCTATTGGATATGGTTCGATCCATGATGAGCTTCACAGACCTCCCTGATTTTCTTTGGGGACATTCATTGTTAACTTCAATCTTATCTACTGAATAGGGTTCCCTCTAAAACCGTTCCTACCACACCGTATGAGATATGGCACGGTAAGAAACCAAGTCTGAGTCATCTCAGAATTTGGGGTTGTCCGGCTCATGTCAAAAGACAACAAGCGGACAAGTTAGAGTTTAGGTCCTTTAGAGCTCGATTCATAGGATATCCTAAAGAGTCATTAGGATACTATTTCTACATTCCAGAAGACCACAATGTGATTGTGAGTCGACATGCCATCTTTCTTGAAAAATAGTTTATTCAAGATAGCGGCATTGGAAAGCAGATTAAGCTTGATGAGAAAGTCTCACAAGCAGAACGAGCTAAGGACCAAGTTGGAACCAAATCAGGTTGAGCCAATAAGAACACTACCTCCTCCACCTCGTAGATCGGAAAGAGTTTCCCGTCCCCCTGAAAGATACTTAGGTATTATTTCAGAGGATGTAGAGGAAAATGTTCCTCATAGGTAATGGTGCTCATGGTGATGATCCCAAAACTACAACGAGGCGATATCAGATATCGACTCCGAGAAATGGCTAGAGGCAATGCAGTCAGAAATTGACTCGATGCACTCAAACCAAGTCTGGACCTTGGTAGATCCACCAGAAGGTATAGTACCTATTGGGTGTAAATGGATCTTCAAGAGAAAGATTGGTGCAGATGGGAATGTGGAGACATTCAAGGCTAGACTAGGTGGCAAAAGGTTATAGTCAACGCGAAGGCATTGACTATCAGGATACCTTTTCCCCAGTAGGCTATGCTAAAATCCATCCGCACATTGCTTGCTGTTGCAGCCTATTTCGATTATGAAATATGGCAAATGGACGTGAAAACGGCATTCCTTAAATGGATATCTTGAGGAAGATATCTATATGGAACAGCCGCTAGGTTTCACATCCAGTGATACTGATCACAAGGTTTGCAAGCTGCAAAGGTCCATATATGGACTTAAGCAAGCATCTCGGAGCTGGAACACTCGTTTCAATGATGTGATCAAAAAGTTTGGTTTCATCAAAAATGAAGAGGAACCATGTGTTTTCAAAAGGGTCAGTGGGAGCGCTGTTGTCTTCCTCGTATTGTACGTGGATGACATCCTCCTTATTGGGAATGATATTCCCATGTTGACATCAGTCAAGATGTGGTTGTCCAAGGAATTCTCCATGAAAGACCTAGGTGAAGCATCCTTTATTCTAGGAATTAAGGTCTATAGGGATAGACCGAATAGGATGCTAGGACTTTCACAGAAGATGTACATAGAGGAAGTACTAAAGAGGTTTAGTATGGAAAACTCTAAGAGGGGATTAATACCCTTCAGACATGGTATTCATCTTTCCAAGAAGATGTGCCCCAGCACACCTGAGGAAATAGAACGCATGAGCAAGATCCCTTATGCTTCTGCAATAGGGAGCCTCATGTATGCCATGCTATGTACACGACCTGATATAGCCCATGCTGTGAGTGTCACAAGCAGATATCAGTCAAATCCAGGTGAAGAACACTGGACTTCTGTGAAATGTATCCTTAAGTACTTGAGAAGAACTAAGGATATGATGTTGGTCTTTGGTAATGGAGAACTCCAAGTCCAGGGATACACAGACTCGGACTTTCATGTCCGATATAGATGATCGAAAGTCGACATCTGGAAGTCTGTTTGTGTGCAATGGTGGTGCTGTCAGCTGGAAGAGTTCCAAGCAAACTGTGATAGCAGATTCCACCATGGAAGCAGAATATATCGCTGCATCAGAGGCTGCGAAGGAAGCATTCTGGTACAAGAAGTTTGCTGCAGAAATTGGAGTAATGCCATCAGATGCCATTCCTCTATACTGCGACAACAATGGCGCCATAGCCCTTGCTAAGGAGCCGAGGTCTCACCAGAAATCCAAGCACATTGAGCGGCGATACCACCTCATCCGCGATTACCTCGAGAAAGGGTTACGTCGAGGTCAAGAGAGTCAACTCCGCAGATAATGTGGCAGACCCACTTACAAAGCCGTTGGGCCAGCAGAAGATCGAAGCCCACCTTGAGAAGATGGGACTTAGACTTGTAGCCAATTGGCTTTAGGACAAGTGGGAGATTGTTAGATATATGTGCCCTAGAAGCCAGAATTGGCTGACACTTGTAATACACTTCTAGGGGCAAAATTATAATTTTGACTATAATCAATAAAATGGGTTATTTTCTATCACATATGTGTATTTAGTGTCTGTGATACATCCTTTGAGTTAATGGTAATGATAATTCATATTTTCAAGAGTTGAAAATTTAAGACATGAATAATCATTATTAACTCATAAAATGCTCCCGACCATAGGATCATCACGAGGATGGTGATTGATCCGGAAGGTTGGTGTACAATCGCTTCTCTTTAGTAGATGAGTCTTGAGTCTACGGTGTGGAGACACCGGAGCGAGAGTACAGGTACTCGTTAGAGAACGAGGGCACTGAGCGTGACCACCTCGAGTAGTCATTAGGAAGTCTACCTTCTCGTCAATGACTGACTCGATGCTGCAGTAGTGTGTCTGGTTCTTTGACCTGAGATGCATCGGCAGTTCACCTTGAGGGTGTTATAGTTTGACTACACCATTACTCGGTCTCCTAGCCATATGGAACCCTGAGGTGTATGTTGGCTATAGCATGTTCATTGTAGGAACTGGATTGCATCAAGATGGAATCTATCTACCTCGGTGGTAGAGGAGCAGCCCTATGATGATCATGAGAATCAAGTCCAGAAGCCCATGGCCATGGCAGAGTGAAATAATAGAAAGAGTTTCTATTTAGATTTTCACATTGGACTCGAATCGAATGATTACATCATATGACAGAGACTAGGGTTTGACGAGTTCACCTTAACCCTAATCTGATCGGGGCTCAAGATAGAAGAACTTAATCACACAGGTAGCTGCACCAAGAGGTTCGCATTCAGCTCTGATGGGTTGCCACCATATACTGCTAGGTGTCACTGGTGGATTTTGGGAGCAATTAGAATGATTTAGATGATCGATCATTCTAGCTGTTCGAATCAGAAGAGTTCTGATCCATCGAAAGGAGTTTCGATGATGTCGATGATAGAGATCATGACATATCCCATTACCATACAGAACTGAACCTAACTGGGTCACACAAACAAGGGTTTGAATCTGGTGATCATCAATTGAACTGATCTAGTTCAATTGATCTGAATGAGATTCAATTAGGTTCAAGGAAATCGTGCTAGCACTCGATTGAACCTAACGTTCTTCTTTTACTATCATAAATAAGTTGTCCTGACTGAGCCAAAGGAGTTTGTGCTCAATCAGAGGCCTTCATATGGTCTGACTGGAGGTTGTCCAAGTCAGAAAAGGTTGTCTTATTTGTAAGACATTACCTGCCATTTTTGGTCACCTGCCATTTCTTGTTCTTTGACTTTGGTCAAAAGTCTACCTTTGACTGGTCAAACGTTGACCATTGACACTTTGACTTTTGACCACATGTCATGCACCTATTGGAGAGCTGGTGGGGGCCTGTCCCCCTGCCAGAACCTGGCAAGGAGAAGGGCGCACGCCACCCTAGGGTGGCGTGTGCCCAAGTTGGAGGCGCCTAGGAGTCCTTGTTGGACAAGGACTCCATCTCCCTTTTTGGATTCCAATTAGAGTTCTTCTAAGAATCCAACTTTGACTGGTCTTAGGCACCCTCTAAGGAGGAATCCAGGGGTCTCTATTCCCACCAATCAGATTTAGATCTGATTTCACAAAGGGTTGTGATTGGTTGGGAGGAAGAGGAGTTGGATCACAAGCTAGTCTATAAATAAGACCCTGCGCCCAACTCCTAATTCAATAGAGATTTCCCACGCCCCAAGGCTGCCTCTCCCCTCCTTCTCCATGCCATAGTCTCTTCTCCCCTTGCTCTCCACGTCCAAAAGGAGTTTTGGACTTTGGTTGGTGCGATTCAGATCAAGGAAAGGCGATCAAAAGCAAGAAGGCTGCGCTGCTGCAAAAGGACGACTGCAGATCTTCAAAAGAATTTTGAAGATCCTCTAGATCAGATCCAGATCTGATTTTTGGAGGTGTGATAGAGAAGAAGAGGATCTCCAGATCCAACCCGAGTGGATACCGATAGAGGCCAGGCGCTTGCGTGGCTAAGATCCAGAACCTTCCGCTGCAATCAGGATCATCTACAGGGTAATAGGATTACCCAAATCAGGTAAATTGAATTTGATTTAATTTATCTTATTTTATTTTATTTATTAAAATAATAAGAATCAGATCTGAAACATATCAAGATCTGATTGAGATCAAGAGAAAATTTTTAAAATATATCTCTTGATCTAATCAGATCTGGACGAACCTAGACCGGGAAATTAGGATTTCCCTTCAATCCCATCATTAGTCATATACAAGATTGGCTTGACTCGAGTTCATCTATGAATCCCGTGGAAACTCTTTTTTAGTATTCACATTTGCTTTGACCAAAAACTTCTTGAACTCAATTTTGTAAATTGTATAGGACTACATCTTTTTTACTAAGATCGATAGATTTCATCTAAGTGCATCATACTCCTAATAGCAAATCTAAATCCACTATAACCAATATACATAACAAGGATCCAAATGGCCAGGGACCAAGTGGAGTGCAATCAAACGATAGCAGTCTCGCTGCGAATAATCAATACACTGTAAGTTAAAGAACAAGTCATACCATTGTAGCATCAAGAAGACCACTGACATGTGAGTAGACAATCAAGTGGTTTCTCATATTGATCAGGCTCAGTATAAGTTGTTCTCTTTCAACCACTTGCACTTTCATCCTAGTGTCTCCACACTATAGACTAGAGACTCATCTGCTTGTAAAGGAGGTGATCATGCACCAATCTAATTAGATCGATTACTATTCTCTATGATTATCCTCCAATCGAGAGCATTTAAAAACTAACCACTAATAGTGTATGTCTCAAATTCTCAATACATTGAGATAAAAAATCATCTTTGTTAATTTCTAAGACAAATTATGGATACATAAACATAATTGGAAATAAGAGTGCTTTTTATTAATAAAATTTTTTTTACAAGTATAAATACAAGTCCTAAAAATATAAATATGTCAGTCAATAATTGGCTTACTAGAGCACACATCCAACAATCCACACATGCAGTCCATGGGTGTTGCCCTATGTTTCAAATGGTTCATGGCCTCCCATAGACCGCTTAAGGGTCTACAGGCGATTTACAGGGTCTAGAAGGTCGTTTGGGCTATATCTTTAGCATTGATTTGCATGGAGCACACGATCCGATGGCTATGGAAAGCTGCGGGTAAGATCCAATGGTTAGATGGCTGATTTGAGTTCTAATTGGAGCCCTGTCTCCAACCTAGACTCAATTTAAGGCCTTTAAAAGGCCCTGTGTGTGACAAGCAAAGAGCCTAGCTTGATAGCTTGGCAGCAGGTGGTTGATGGTGGCAGAAGGCCTATGAGTAATAGCAGACCATGGAGAGATGCCGATAGAGAGTAGAAGTAGGGGCTTCGGATAGACTATCAGGCGATGCTCAGAGCTACATGGGATCTTCTAAAGAGAGAGCTTTATAAGAAAAAATGCTTCTTATTGAGAGAGAGAGAGGGATTGATACATGAGAGTTGAGGGTGTAATCTTTTTTGTAAATAGTTTTTTCTCATAGTGAAGCTTGCATGCCCCGTGGAGGTAAGCCTTGACTTAATCCATATATTTGGTTATACTTTTTTATTTATCTCTTTTTTTTCTATTATGGTATTGATATCATCACCGATATACAAATCTTGAATTTGGAAAATCTGTATTCCATACGAGGGATCTTTTCAAGAGGTGGTGCCAAAGCAAGTGTTATCACAATAATTGGTATCAGAGCAGCTCTAGTCATAACAGTTGATGCATGTGAAGTTAGAGAAGGGTTAAGCATGGATCTCTTGAGGTATTGAGAGTAGTTAAATGTCACAAGCTTGACCTAAGATCGTGAGCTAGGGGATGCGGCAATCAGCATAGAACTCTCCGAATAAGTATGCAAGACAATAACTAACTATTTAGCAATGGCAAATTTTCATTATTAGCGATAAAAAAAAAACATTGCTAATAACTAACTATTAGCAATGGAAATTTTATTATTAGTGATGGCTTAAGCCACTATTAAAATTATTTAAAATTTTTAAATATTTTTATAATATTTAAACATAAAATATATATTAGCGATGGTGGTTTTGCATATTAGCAATGAAAAATATACCATCACTAATAAATTAAGTTATGGATGATAGAATTAGTGACAGGAGATCTGTTATCGCTAATAATCCAAACCATGATTCAAATCCAATTTGAACTTGATTTGAATATAACTTAGAATTCTGTCAAACCTAATTTAATTAGGCTTTGAATATAAATTCTACTTAGATAATAAAATCAAATTAACCTCAAAATAAGTTAAAATTAATTAAATTAAATTTAATTTAAATTAGTTAGGAGAAATTGATTTTCGATTTAGGTTCAATTTGAATTCAATTCAAAATCCTATCAATCCTAATTTAATTAGATTTTTAATTCAAGTCCTACTTGGATAGTAAAATCTAATTACTTTCAAATTAAGTCAAGTCTAATTAAATTTAAGTTAATTTAAATAATTAAAAAAAAAATTAATTTAGATTTGATTTAAACCTAATTTGAATCCGATTCAAATCCAAATCGGAGTACTATCAATCTTAATTTAATTAGACTTTTAATTCAAGTTCTACTTAAATAGTAAAATCTAATTACCTTCAAATTAAGTCAAGTTTAATTAAATTTAAACTAATTTAAATAAATTAAAACTTGATCCATGATTATATTTGAATCTAATTCAAATCCAATTCGAATTCAATTCAAAATCCTATCAAACGTAATTCAATTATGCTTTAAATTCAAATCCTACATGGATTATAAGATCTAATTGATCTCAAATTAAGTCAAGATTAATCAAATAAAAGTTAATTTAAATTAATTAGAAGAAAATAATTTTTAATTTAGATTCTATTTGAAATCAATTCAAACTCGATTTGAATTTGATTAGAAAACCTGTCAATCCTAATTCAATTAGATTTTAAAATTCAAGTCCTACTTGGATAGAAAATCCAATTACCTTCATATTAAGTCAAGCTTAACTAAATTTAATCTAATTAAAATTAATTTAGAAAAAATAATTTTTAGTTTAGGTATGATTCGAATCCAATTGGAATCCGATTCGAATCCAATTTAAAATCCCATCTAACCTAGTTCAATTAGACTTTAAATCTAAGTCCTAATTAAATTTTAAACCAAATTACCATGAAATTAAGTCAAGCATAATTAAATTTGATTTGATTTAAATTAATTTTAAAAATATTTTTAATTTAGATTTCATTTGAATCAAATTCAAAATTTTGTTAAATCTAATTTAATTAGACTTTGAATCCAAGTCTAAATAGAATATTAAAGTCTAATTAGCCTCAAATTAATCCAAGTCTAACTAAATTAAATCTATTTTAAATCAATTAGGATTCAATACATAAATTAATTAAGTTCAAAATTTTAATAAAATCTAATATTGATTTTTAACCACCCAAAAAATGATCTAAGAGAAAAAAATTAATGATAAAATATATTTTTTAGAAAAATTATAATTATTAGCGATGGCTTTAGCGACAAAGAGCTAGCCATCGCTAATAACTTTTAAAAAATATATAATTTTAAAAATTTAATATTATTAGCAATATTATTTTCATATTAGCAATATTTTTGCTATTGGTAATAATTTTTCTTGATGGCATTATCGACTTCTTTTTGCCATCGATAATTTTTAAAAATTTTCAAAAAATTAACATTAAAATTTAGTATTTTAAAAAATTTAATATTATTAATGATGGCATTTTGTTATTAGCGACAAGGTGTGCCATCGCTAATAACTTTGGCAAAGAAACTTAGGTTTTGTCGATTGTATTACCAATGATGATCTTGCCATCGATAATAGTCCATCCATAAACCATCACCCGCTCGTCGATGAAAAAAAATTTGAATGAATTTATTCCTCCATGCCTTCTCTGCTCCCCATGCATTCTTCCCAATGTTCTCCACTCCCCACATGTTCTTCTTGACGTTCCCCACTCCCCGCACGTCCTCCTTCCCAATGATCCAACCCCACCAATGCCTCCTATGCTACAGCCCCGAGCCCGCTGCCCTGGCCCCTCTTCGCTTGAGCCATCGGCACTTCTATGCGGCTGCCCCGACCCCACCATGCCAGTCCCACCTCCCTTAAGGCCGCCCCGACCCTGCAACCCTGGCCTCTCCTCACCCACTGCTACCTCGACCCTGCCAGCATCTCCTACTCCATGGTCTTGAGCCAGCCACCCAGCCTCGCCCCTCATGCAGCCACCTTGAACCCATCGATGCCTCCTACACCGTGGCCTCGAGCCAGCCACCCCATCCCCACCTCTCCCATAATTGTCCCCACCCCATTGGTGCCCCAAGTCAACCGCCCCATCCTAGCCTCTCTCACAGCCATCCCGACCCTACCGATGCCTCCTACATCGTGGTCCTGAGCCCACCATCCCAGCACTGCTTGTCATGCAATCGCTCCCACCCCACTGGCACCTCCAATGTCACGGCCTCGAGCCCGCCACCCCAGCCCTACCTCTCCCACGGCCGCCCCCACCCCACTAGCACCTCCTTGTCTGTGGCCCTGGAGCCTACACCTCTATCTCATTGACCTTCCCATGGCCCCATCCTAGTCGGTCTGACTGCACGGCCCCTACCTCACTGCCCCCAACCTATAGCCTTGATCCTGCAGCCCCTTCCCTTCCATTGTAAGTAGCAGTAGTAGCGACGATATTAGCATCGACTAATATTGTTTAGTATTAGTGACGGCATTAGTGATGGTTAATACCATCACTAATTAATTAATTAATTAGATGTATGAGATTTGGATCTCGACATATAGAGTATTCGAATCGAGAGAAGATGTTGAGCAGTATTGCAAACATGGAGCTTAGGCATATCCTACGTGCCCGGGCCTCAGGTCATAGCGGGCATCAAAGGCATTTTGCTCTTGCATTCCAGACATCATTAATTATGTATTAATTTAAATAAAATTTGTATTGCATGAGATCCATCAGTTGATTAATGTATTCTAAGATATTCATACATTTATTTATTTTTATATGGATAAAAAAATTATGTACATTGATCAATTGATTGTCTACTATGGATAGTTTGGGAAATGTAAATAATTCTATCGATCATTACGGTAATCAAACAATATGCTAAGGGTTCGAAAGAAATTTTGGATAGAATTTTTTTTATTCTCCCTACACAAGAGAACTAAGAGAAAATGCAGTCGAAATTTTTTTTGGCTCCTGTTGTGTATCATTTGATTACTATAATAGATCAATAGAATTAATATATTTTTTGAATGGAATAGGAGCTATCTTTATCTATTAGTTGATGATAGGATGCATTAATTTACTATGTAAGCCATTTTAAATAATAAAATAATATTTTGTAATTATCTTGTATTTATATATATGCAGAATTCTTAGATACTTGGCTATGAATCATAGTTAAATGGACCATCGAGTAGTCAATGAGAAGATTTTTGCTAAATATAGGGAGGGTGTAAGGTACTTTTATGATTTTGTTTTTGGTAATACGACACTCTTACATCCAAGATGGGCTCATTGTCCTTATAATAGATATGGTAATAAAAAAATATTTGATAGAAATATAATTACTGTCCATTTATATAAGATTGAATTTATGCCCAACTACAAGCATTGGTACATGCATGGAGAGACGTGGGAGAAAATTGCATGGGCTAGTATCGAGCAGGACATGGACACAAATAGAATGGTGGATATGGTTATGGATGTGACTGGTCTTGAATTTAACTAAAATATGGAGGATGATCCAAAAGCTGGTAGCAATAATTTCTATCGTAAGTTGAAAGATGCTAATGAACTACTATGGTCAGAATGTAAAACACACACTATACTATCGGCTATGTCAAAATTATTAAACTTGAAGATTGAGTTTAATATGATGATCAATTATTATGATAGGATGGTAGCAATAATAAAGAAAATGCTACTGAAAGATGAGAAGCTTGTTGAGAGTTTCTATGCTTCAAAAAAAATGATGAAAGAGTTGGGCATGGGATATGAGAAAATAGATACATGCCATAATGGTTGCATGTTTTTCTATAAAGAGGACCAATAGAAGAGCTCATGCGGCATATGCGGTGCAAACCGATTTAAGCCGAGGCAAGAAGGTAAGAATTAAAAGGATATACCATATAAGGTTCTTTGATACCTTTCTCTTACTCCTAGACTGCAAAGGCTCTACTTATCCAAGAGTACTGTCAGGCAGATAAGATGGCATAAAGAAGGATCATGCAAGCATCCTGATATGATGTGTCATCCATCAAGCAGTGAGGCATGGAAGCAATTTGATGCTTGCCATCCTTTATTTGCTCAGGAATCATGCAATGTCTGGCTGAGTCTATCTACTGATGGCTCTACACCATTCGGTCATGCAGCAGCCTTTTATTCATGTTGGCCAGTCTTTGTTACTCCATATAATCTGTCACCTAGGATGTGCATGAAAGAATACAACATCTTTCTTACATTACTCATTCCTAGTCCACAACATCCTGGTAGAAGTCTTGATGTATATTTAAGGCCTCTTATTGATGAGCTAAAGTTGCTATGGTCCGATGGGATTCAAACTTTTGATGTATCAAAGAAGTAGAATTTTATAATGAAGGTTGTGTTGATGTGGACCATTAGCTATTTTTCTGCTTATGGGATGCTGTCAAGATAGAGCACTCATGAAAAGCTAGCATGTTCTTATTGTATGGAGAATATGAAATCATTTCAGCTTGAGTATGATCATAAGCCCTGCTACTTCGATTGTCATCATTAATTCCTTCCTGAGCATCATTCTTTTCGAAAGCAGCATGACAATTTCAAGAGGAATAAGATAAAGAAGAACCATGCACCCCAATGACTCTGTGGTATGGAAGTATTTTAGAGGGTATCCCAATTGAACGAAGTCCTATTTGGCATTGAATTTAACAAGCAGAAGCTTTGGGAGTTCGGTAGAACTCATAACTGGATGAAGCAAAGCATCTTCTGAAAATTACCGTACTGGTCCACTAATTTGATCCATCATAATCTTGATGTAATGCATATTGAGAAGAATGTATTTGATAATATTTTCTATACTATTATTGATGTCAAGGATAAGATGAAGGACAATCTCAAGGCTTGAGCAGATATGAAGAATATATACAAGCGTCCTCTATTAGAGTTGATTGAGGTGTCACCTAAAAAATTTTTGAAACCGAAAGCATCTTATACCTTAATAAGAGAGCAATTGGAGAACATTTGTAAATTTTGTAAAAATCTTAAATTCCTAGATGGGTATGTAAGTAATCTAGCTCGATACGTCAATGTCAAAGATTATAAATTCTATGGGCTAAAGAGCCATGACAGCCATGTATTCATGCAATAATTACTCCCATTAGCTTGGCATGATCTTCTTCCCAACTTCATATGGAGTTTTTTTATCGAGCTTAGCCTTCTCTTTAAAGATATTTATGCTACCGAACTATCCACTGACCACATATCTAGTCTTGAGGCTAGCAGTGTAGAGACTATATGCAAGTTGGAGAAGATATTCTCTCCTAGTTTTTTTGACTCCATGGAGCATCTCGTGATTCATCTGGCATATGAAGTTAGGATGGAGGGTCCAGTGCAATACAGATGGATGTATCTACTTGAAAGATACATGCACAGTCTCAAGAAGAAAGTATAAAATAAGGCCTGAGTCAAAGGTTTATTACCGAGGCTTACATAATAGAAGAGACTTTAAATTTTAGCTGATACTACTTTAATCCCGATGTGCACACCAAGCTGACTCAAGTGGGTCAAAATGATGATGATGGTGCTGAGAGATCAAAGTGGGAGATCTCAATATTTGCATATCCCGCTTGAGAATTTAGGCTCGAGGTTCATCGGATTTTCTCCGATATTGAACTTCAATAAGTAGAGACATATATTTTGCTAAACTGCACGAAAGTCAACCCATATGTCCTGTAAGTGTCCATCATAATCTCATCTTTTTAATCACTTATTTCAGTATACTTATCTTATGCATGTTTAGGCAATATGATAAGATGCTGAAGAAGAAAATCCAAGCATAATTGATGAAGAAATATCAAAACAGCACTCAGAGAACTTTGTATGTTGGTTCCATCAATTGGTCATTCAAGGCAACAAATCCATACCAAGGAAGCTAAGACCATTAGGTTACATGCCTGAAAAATATGTAACATGCTATAGTGGCTATAATGTAAATGATTTTAAATTTCACACCCAGCAATATGAAAATTATAAAAGCATAATGAATAGTAGTGTGTGTATAAAAGGTAGCTAGTGGAAAGATAAGCCGAAGAGTGACTACTATAGAATCCTTGAAGAAGTGATTAAGATGAGCTACATTGAAAGTAATAGTATCATTCTATTTAAGTGCCAATGGTTCGATACCGAAAATGCTATGAAGGTTGATCCACGGCAAGGACTTATTAAGATCAAATATAGATCAAAAGCTTATGTCAATAATCTATTTGTACTAGCTGCATAAGCTGCTCAAGTATATTATATTTCTTTTCCATCAAGAGAAAGAGGAAGAAAAGATTGGTGGGCTATATACAAAATTAAGTCTCGAGTCATTCATTATGCACTCAAAGAAGAAGAAGATCCCCAATTATCAGAATGCTTTTAAGAGAATAAGATAGTAGGAGTTCATCAATCCTTCAATGATATGGAATTGGATGCTCTAAGAATACTCCTATGTAAAAATAGCCAACATGAGAAGGTAGATCCAACTGAGATTGTTTTAAAAGACAATCCTCCCCAAGAAGAGAAAGAAGAAGAGAAAGAGGTGGAAGAAGAAGAGGAAGAAGAGAAAGAATCAGAAGAAGATTTCGAAAGATATCAAACATCTAAAAATTAAGGTCGATGAGTAGTGCTAAGTATATAATTTTTTGATCATTTTAATTACTTATCTTGCATCATTTTAAACTTTGCATTACCATCCATAATTATTAATTTGGCAAATCTATTTATTTTTTTTTTTAGAGAGCAAATATCATATCTTCTAGAGGTCAGAGCTATGCCAGTCGAGGAGAGAGCGATTGTATGGCCAGTTCTCATGATTCTATACCTCTTACACTGGATAGTAAGCTCTAATACTTTATATATTCTTGTTTATATTATTTTATTATTTATTAACTAATATAACATTCTTTGTATTAGATTTTTTATGCTCAGAGGATAGGAGGTCACTAGTGACCCCATAGTCCCATGCAGTCACGACCACCGTCTCTTAGACACAATGCCATGGTCAAGAACCCACCCAACTCACAGCACCTCCAACTAGGTCAGAGGATAGGCAGATCATCCATATCCAGAGCCGCTTGTAGGTACCACATGCTCAATTAATATGTTTAAAATTTTATAATTTTAGAGTTAATATTTATTTTTGAAATCAATTTTGCAGCACTTTTAGAGAGCCTTCAACAACTCATGTCGTTACCGGGATCATACACCGATTGATGCTAGGCTTGGTGAACAATTTCTCAAGTTGGCCATCGAGAGCTCGTGATGTGGCCTGGGAGATGTTTCTAGTAAGTCAAAACTAGTTTAATTTATTCCTTTCCGATATGTTGGTATTTTAATTACAAATTAATACATTCTTGCTTCTATCTTGCAGGAGTATTACCAATTCAAGACTCCCTAGAATGAGGAGCCCGGCAATCAGACCTTTGAGGAGGTGGCCATATGGAGGCTCTAAGATGGTCTTTACAACCTCAAGTAGTCCGCCATCCAACACTCTAGTTCTCAGTCACCATTAGACTAGAGGTCCTTCACGGATCACTAGATGCGGACGAATATATGGCAGGCCCTTTGCAACTAGTGGAGTAGTGAGGTGTACTTTGGTAGGCAGCAGAGAATTGAGAATGCCACCAGGATTCATTAGGCATACAGTGCTCGGTCGAACACATGTTGTGGGATAAAAATAAGCTAAACTTCACTTAAAAACATTAAATTAATTAAAATATATTTATATAAATTGTTGTTCATCGACGCTAGTAAACACCTCAAAAGACTTTTTCAGTCGGATGTGAGTAGTGTTAGATATATGTGCCCTAGAAGCCAGAATTGGCTGACACTTGTAATACACTTCTAGGGGCAAAATTATAATTTTGACTAAAATCAATAAAATGGGTTATTTTCTATCACATATGTGTATTTAGTGTCTGTGATACATCCTTTGAGTTAATGGTAATGATAATTCATATTTTCAAGAGTTGAAAATTTAAGACATGAATAATCATTATTAACTCATAAATTGCTCCCGACCATAGGATCATCACGAGGATGGTGATTGATCCGGAAGGTTGGTGTACAATCGCTTCTCTTTAGTAGATGAGTCTTGAGTCTACGGTGTGGAGACACCGGAGCGAGAGTACAGGTACTCGTTAGAGAACGAGGGCACTGAGCGTGACCACCTCGAGTAGTCATTAGGGAGTCTACCTTCTCGTCAATGACTGACTCGATGCTGCAGTAGTGTGTCTGGTTCTTTGACCTGAGATGCATCGGCAGTTCACCTTGAGGGTGTTATAGTTTGACTACACCATTACTCGGTCTCCTAGCCATATGGAACCCTGAGGTGTATGTTGGCTATAGCATGTTCATTGTAGGAACTGGATTGCATCAAGATGGAATCTATCTACCTCGGTGGTAGAGGAGCAGCCCTATGATGATCATGAGAATCAAGTCCAGAAATCCATGGCCATGGTAGAGTGAAATAATAGAAAGAGTTTCTATTTAGATTTTCACATTGGACTCGAATCGAATGATTACATCATATGACAGAGACTAGGGTTTGACGAGTTCACCTTAACCCTAATCTGATCGGGGCTCAAGATAGAAGAACTTAATCACACAGGTAGCTGCACCAAGAGGTTCGCATTCAGCTCTGATGGGTTGCCACCATATACTGCTAGGTGTCACTGGTGGATTTTGGGAGCAATTAGAATGATTTAGATGATCGATCATTCTAGCTGTTCGAATCAGAAGAGTTCTGATCCATCGAAAGGAGTTTCGATGATGTCGATGATAGAGATCATGACATATCCCATTACCATACAGAACTGAACCTAACTGGGTCACACAAACAAGGGTTTGAATCTGGTGATCATCAATTGAACTGATCTAGTTCAATTGATCTGAATGAGATTCAATTAGGTTCAAGAAAATCGTGCTAGCACTCGATTGAACCTAACGTTCTTCTTTTACTATCATAAATAAGTTGTCCTGACTGAGCCAAAGGAGTTTGTGCTCAATCAGAGGCCTTCATATGGTCTGACTGGAGGTTGTCCAAGTCAGAAAAGGTTGTCTTATTTGTAAGACATTACCTGCCATTTTTGGTCACCTGCCATTTCTTGTTCTTTGACTTTGGTCAAAAGTCTACCTTTGACTGGTCAAACGTTGACCATTGACACTTTGACTTTTGACCACATGTCATGCACCTATTGGAGAGCTGGTGGGGGCCTGTCCCCCTGCCAGAACCTGGCAAGGAGAAGGGCGCACGCCACCCTAGGCGTGTGCCCAAGTTGGAGGCGCCTAGGAGTCCTTGTTGGACAAGGACTCCATCTCCTTTTTGGATTCCAATTAGAGTTCTTCTAAGAACCAACTTTGACTGGTCTTAGGCACCCTCTAAGGAGGAATCCAGGGGACTCTATTCCCACCAATCAGATTTAGATCTGATTTCACAAAGGGTTGTGATTGGTTGGGAAGGAAGAGGAGTTGGATCACAGCTTAGTCTATAAATAAGACCCTGCGCCCAACTCAGATTGTATGAATTGAATTGATGAGATCAAGTTTTCCCATGCCCCAAGGCTGCCTCTCCCCTCCTTCTCCATGCCATAGTCTCTTCTCCCCTTGCTCTCCACGTCCAAAAGGAGTTTTGGACCTTGGTTGGTGCGATTCAGATCAAAGAAAGGCGATCAAAAGCAAGAAGGCTGCGCTGCTGCAAAGGACGACTGCTGATCTTCAAAAGAGTTTTGAAGATCCTCCAGATCAGATCCAGATCTGAATTTTTGGAGGTGATAGAGAAGAAGAGGATCTCCAGATCCAACCCGAGTGGATACCGGTAGAGGCCAGGCGCTTGCGTGGCTAAGATCCAGAACCTTCCGCTGCAAACAGGATCATCAACAGGGTAATAGGATTACCCAAATCAGGTAAATTAAATTTGATTTAATTTATCTTATTTTATTTTATTTTATTAAAATAATAAGAATCAGATCTAAAACATATCAAGATCTGATTGAGATCAAGAGAAAAAATTTTTGAAATATATCTCTTGATCTGATCAGATCTGAACGAACCTGGACCGGGAAATCAGGATTTTCCCTTCAACTGGTATCAGAGCCATGGTTCTAAAATTATTTAGATCTGATTTTAAATTTATTTTAATTAGAAAATAATTGATTTCAGATGTCACATGAGATGTGATCAGATCTGAAATCAGAAAAAATTAAAATTAAATGATTTGGATCTAAGATTAGAAGATATGCATGACTAGTTCTAGAATAGAATAGTTCTATAGAATAGTTCTTGCATGTTTTTGATTTAATCTGATTAAATCATATTTTAGATCTTTTTATTTACTATTTTTTGATATTATAAGTGTTATAATAACATCTAAAAAATAGCAAATAAAAATTATTTAATTTTAAATATCATATGAGATATGATTGATGCATGTCTAGACTAGTTGTAGAATAGTTCTACATAATTGTCTAGATTAGAATTTATTTTGATTAGATCAATTTAAATCTAATTTTTTAGATTATTATGAGATAATTTAGATCTGAAAAATATGCATGATTTGATACATGAGATGTATGCAAAATATGCCATGATTAGATCTAAATTTGTATATGAGATATATGATATAGATCTATAAACTGTTTTGTAGTATTGAATGTTCCTGATTAAGGCGTTCCTCTTGGCCGTCCGGTCATAAGAACGAAGAAGGGTTTAAAGGCCCTCTCTTTCCCATTCGATGGGGTGTTCTTATGATGTGTAGGGGTGCTGCGTGTTCGTCCTTAATCAGAAACCCAAAACTTACTTTCTGCAAAACCCTAGATCCTGAAACCCTAGGATTTATTGTGCATATTTTGTTTATGAACCCTACTTAATTAAGAATTAAGTTTATGGAATATTAATTAGGTCTAAAATTGAGAATTTCAGATCTAAGACATATTCATAATACTGGGTTCGGGCTTGGGTAGCTCAATTAGGTCTAAGCGGTTGATCAAACCGAATCAAGAGTTGGTTAGATGGGATCAACAATGCTTAAATTGACCAGCCTAATAGGATTAAGTCTGGGTCAAGATCGAGTCACGATCAAGCAAGACCTAATTAGGCTCAGAGGTTAGAGTCTGGATTGTAGGCTAACCCAATTGGTTCTGACTCAACAATTTGGTGTCTAAGGTAAGTTTGGCACAGACGACCGACTGGTTTTTAATTGGAAGCTACTCGACCTGAATGCGTTCTTGTACGAGTTAATGGCATATTCCTTCCACCGGTCTCACTTACCTGGCCATATCTGTTGACACAGTTCTGATCTGAGGTGGTCAATAATCCGAGCTAACCCATGCCACTAGGTTAGTCATAATTGTTATGACTAAGCCAAGTCTAGTTTAATGAGACCTGAATCAATTCTCCCTAAGAAAAGATTAAGTCTGAGGTCTTCCACCATTGTAGATGTGCGGGCCCTTCCCGGGGTTGATTGTTCTCGGCTGGATACAGTGGCTCAGTTGCACCGGAAAGATGCAACCATGTCTATTAGGCATTGGATGCTATGGGCTGGAGGATGAGTTGGGCTCAATATTTCCGGATACGGTGAGAGACTCAATTAGGAACCCAGTCTATGCAAATGGTGGGTCTGACTTAACTAAGGAGTGGATCAATATTCCGGATACGGTGAGATTCATGAATTAGAGACCAAGTTTGGGTGCACCATGATTAGAGAATCATTGAACAAGAGTTGTTCACTCATTGGCTAACCCATCACCAATAACTGTTAGGTGAGGTGATGAGTCAGTTGGTGAGACCGCACCACCCACTAGAAATCATTAATCGTGGAGATTTTCGCATCTCTACAGAGGGAGTGTAGGGATCCGAGAAAATAGTGGGAGCTAATTTGTTTAAAAATAAAATCCCTAAACAAATTGGTCAAGTCAAAATTACAGTATCTAACTAGAATCTTTGACTCTCTACAGGAAAATGTCTGCGTCCAACCCATTGGCACGTATCCTGGACACACATAGACTGACTGGACCCAATTATAAAGATTGGCTCAGGAACTACAAAATTATTTTGGGTTCCGAGAAGTTAACCCATGTTTTGGACCAGGACCCTCCCACCTTACCAGCCCGTCCATCCACTGTTGAACAGAGAGCGTCTCTGGAAAAATGGATTGACGAAGATAATAAGGCCAGATATTACATGTTGGGCTCGATGTCTGATGAGCTCCAGCGCCAACATGAAGATATCGGGACTGCTCGCCAAATGTTGGCTCACCTGCAGGAGATGTTTGGTGAACAGAGTCGCGCAGCCAAATATCAAGTCACAAAATGACTTTTTAAGGCTAAGATGCGTGATGGGCAGTCAGTCCAAGATCACTGTCTGACAATGATCAAGGACATGGAAGAGCTTGAGAAGCTCGGTGTGAAGTTGGACTTGGACCTGCAGAACGATATTATTCTGCAATCCTTGACTGATGCATATGGGCAATTCATCATGAATTACCACATGCATAAACTTCAAAATTCCTTGGCCGAGTTAATGAATATGCTGGTTACCGCTGAGCTTTCTATGAAAGGTTCTAAAGGCTCAGTTCTTGCTATGGAACGGACTTCTTCCAAAAGAAAGTCTTATGGAAAGAAAAAGAAGTCTGTGAAAAAGCAAAAGGTGGAAGGATCAAAGAAGAAGAAGGCAGAATCCGAAGAAAAAGGCCGATGGCAAAGGAAAGTGTTTCCATTGCAACAGCGACGGCCATTGGAAGCGGAACTGCCCTACTTACCTGGCCACCCTGAAGAACAAGAAGGAAGGTCCTTCTGGAGGTATGCTCGTTATTGAGTCTAACCTTACGGTTTCTTCTGCATCCAGTTGGGTGCTTGACTCTGGTTCTAGTGCTCATCTGTGCACTTCTATGCAGGGTCTTGAGGATAGCAGGAGGCTGAGGGATGGAGACATGATCCTACGCATCGGTAATGGAGCAAGAGTTGCTGCAGTAGCCGTGGGAACATACCCTCTTCGATTACCATCTGGTTTAGACTTAGTTTTGAAAGACTGTTATTATGTGCCTGCAGCTAGCAGGAATTTGATTTCTGTTTCATGCTTAGCACAAGAAGGTTATGTGATCACCTTCTTTAAGGACCATTGTAACATTCTTTATGAAAGAAATAAAATTGCAAATGGTTTCCTTATTAATGGTCTTTATCAGCTACATATTGATGTACCTATTCTAACTATCGAGCAAAACGTGAATGCCAAACGACCTAGGGATAGTCCAAACGACAGATATCTATGGCACCTGAGATTAGGTCATATAGCAGAAGATAGGATCAACAAATTGGAGAAAAATGGGCTATTGAGTCCATTGACTTTTGAGTCATATCCAACTTGTGAATCTTGTCTTCAAGGCAAAATGACTAAACTCCCTTTTGTTGGACATGGGGAGAGGGCCACAGATCTCCTTGCCCTAGTACATACTGATGTGTGCGGCCCATTTGATGTGCCGGCTAGAGGCAATTTTGTCTACTTCATTACCTTTACCGATGATCTGTCTAGGTATGGGTATGTGTATCTTATGAGACACAAGTCTGAAGCTTTTGAAAAGTTCAAAGAATTCAGACATGAAGTAGAAAAACAAACTGGAAAAACCCATTAAGGTTCTTCGATCAGATCGAGGAGGTGAATACCTTAGCCGGGAATTCCTAGACTATCTCAAGGAAAATGGCATAGTCTCTCAATGGACTCCACCAGGAACACCTCAACTCAACGGGGTTTCAGAATGGAGAAATCGGACTCTATTGGATATGGTTCGATCCATGATGAGCTTCACAGACCTCCCTGATTTTCTTTGGGGACACTCATTGTTAACTTCAATCTATCTACTGAATAGGGTTCCCTCTAAAACCGTTCCTACCACACCGTATGAGATATGGCACGGTAAGAAACCAAGTCTGAGTCATCTCAGAATTTGGGGTTGTCCGGCTCATGTCAAAAGACAACAAGCGGACAAGTTAGAGTTTAGGTCCTTTAGAGCTCGATTCATAGGATATCCTAAAGAGTCATTAGGATACTATTTCTACATTCCAGAAGACCACAATGTGATTGTGAGTCGACATGCCATCTTTCTTGAAAAATAGTTTATTCAAGATAGCGGCATTGGAAAGCAGATTAAGCTTGATGAGAAAGTCTCACAAGCAGAACGAGCTAAGGACCAAGTTGGAACCAAATCAGGTTGAGCCAATAAGAACACTACCTCCTCCACCTCGTAGATCGGAAAGAGTTTTCCCGTCCCCCTGAAAGATACTTAGGTATTATTTCAGAGGATGTAGAGGAAATGTTCCTCGTAGGTAATGGTGCTCATGGTGATGATCCCAAAACTACAACGAGGCGATATCAGATATCGACTCCGAGAAATGGCTAGAGGCAATGCAGTCAGAAATTGACTCGATGCACTCAAACCAAGTCTGGACCTTGGTAGATCCACCAGAAGGTATAGTACCTATTGGGTGTAAATGGATCTTCAAGAGAAAGATTGGTGCAGATGGGAATGTGGAGACATTCAAGGCTAGACTGGTGGCAAAAGGTTATAGTCAACGCGAAGGCATTGACTATCAGGATACCTTTTCCCCAGTAGCTATGCTAAAATCCATCCGCACATTGCTTGCTGTTGCAGCCTATTTCGATTATGAAATATGGCAAATGGACGTGAAAACGGCATTCCTAAATGGATATCTTGAGGAAGATATCTATATGGAACAGCCGCTAGGTTTCACATCCAGTGATACTGATCACAAGGTTTGCAAGCTGCAAAGGTCCATATATGGACTTAAGCAAGCATCTCGGAGCTGGAACACTCGTTTCAATGATGTGATCAAAAAGTTTGGTTTCATCAAAAATGAAGAGGAACCATGTGTTTTCAAAAGGGTCAGTGGGAGCGCTGTTGTCTTCCTCGTATTGTACGTGGATGACATCCTCCTTATTGGGAATGATATTCCCATGTTGACATCAGTCAAGATGTGGTTGTCCAAGGAATTCTCCATGAAAGACCTAGGTGAAGCATCCTTTATTCTAGGAATTAAGGTCTATAGGGATAGACCGAATAGGATGCTAGGACTTTCACAGAAGATGTACATAGAGGAAAGTACTAAAGAGGTTTAGTATGGAAAACTCTAAGAGGGGATTAATACCCTTCAGACATGGTATTCATCTTTCCAAGAAGATGTGCCCCAGCACACCTGAGGAAATAGAACGCATGAGCAAGATCCCTTATGCTTCTGCAATAGGGAGCCTCATGTATGCCATGCTATGTACACGACCTGATATAGCCCATGCTGTGAGTGTCACAAGCAGATATCAGTCAAATCCAGGTGAAGAACACTGGACTTCTGTGAAATGTATCCTTAAGTACTTGAGAAGAACTAAGGATATGATGTTGGTCTTTGGTAATGGAGAACTCCAAGTCCAGGGATACACAGACTCGGACTTCATGTCCGATATAGATGATCGAAAGTCGACATCTGGCAGACTGTTTGTGCTGGAAGAGTTCCAAGCAAACGGTGATACCACCTCATCCGCGATTACCTTGAGAAAGGTTACGTCGAGGTCAAGAGAGTCAACTCCGCAGATAATGTGGCAGACCCACTTACAAAGCCGTTGGGCCAGCAGAAGATCGAAGCCCACCTTGAGAAGATGGGACTTAGACTTGTAGCCAATTGGCTTTAGGACAAGTGGGAGATTGTTAGATATATGTGCCCTAGAAGCCAGAATTGGCTGACACTTGTAATACACTTCTAGGGGCAAAATTATAATTTTGACTAAAATCAATAAATGGGTTATTTTCTATCACATATGTGTATTTAGTGTCTGTGATACATCCTTTGAGTTAATGGTAATGATAATTCATATTTTCAAGAGTTGAAAATTTAAGACATGAATAATCATTATTAACTCATAAAATGCTCCCGACCATAGGATCATCACGAGGATGGTGATTGATCCGGAAGGTTGGTGTACAATCGCTTCTCTTTAGTAGATGAGTCTTGAGTCTACGGTGTGGAGACACCGGAGCGAGAGTACAGGTACTCGTTAGAGAACGAGGGCACTGAGCGTGACCACCTCGAGTAGTCATTAGGGAGTCTACCTTCTCGTCAATGACTGACTCGATGCTGCAGTAGTGTGTCTGGTTCTTTGACCTGAGATGCATCGGCAGTTCACCTTGAGGGTGTTATAGTTTGACTACACCATTACTCGGTCTCCTAGCCATATGGAACCCTGAGGTGTATGTTGGCTATGAGCATGTTCATTGTAGGAACTGGATTGCATCAAGATGGAATCTATCTACCTCGGTGGTAGAGGAGTAGCCCTATGATGATCATGAGAATCAAGTCCAGAAATCCATGGCCATGGTAGAGTGAAATAATAGAAAGAGTTTCTATTTAGATTTTCACATTGGACTCGAATCGAATGATTACATCATATGACAGAGACTAG
This sequence comes from Cocos nucifera, assembly GCA_006176705.1. Classification (NCBI taxonomy): domain Eukaryota; kingdom Viridiplantae; phylum Streptophyta; class Magnoliopsida; order Arecales; family Arecaceae; genus Cocos; species Cocos nucifera. Next base: position 64,156 of record QRFJ01004278.1, on the reverse strand, counting down.
GGTTTGACGAGTTCACCTTAACCCTAATCTGATCGGGGCTCAAGATAGAAGAACTTAATCACACAGGTAGCTGCACCAAGAGGTTCGCATTCAGCTCTGATGGGTTGCCACCATATACTGCTAGGTGTCACTGGTGGATTTTGGGAGCAATTAGAATGATTTAGATGATCGATCATTCTAGCTGTTCGAATCAGAAGAGTTCTGATCCATCGAAAGGAGTTTCGATGATGTCGATGATAGAGATCATGACATATCCCATTACCATACAGAACTGAACCTAACTGGGTCACACAAACAAGGGTTTGAATCTGGTGATCATCAATTGAACTGATCTAGTTCAATTGATCTGAATGAGATTCAATTAGGTTCAAGGAAATCGTGCTAGCACTCGATTGAACCTAACGTTCTTCTTTTGCTATCATAAATAAGTTGTCCTAAATCAGGTTGAACCAATAAGAACACTACCTCCTCCACCTCGTAGATCGGAGAGTTTCCATCCCCCTGAGATACTTAGGTATTGCAGAGGATGTAGAGGAAATGTTCCTCGTAGGTAATGGTGCTCATGGTGATGATCCCAAAACCTACAACGAGGCGATATCAGATATCGACTCCGAGAAATGGCTAGAGGCAATGCAGTCAGAAATTGACTCGATGCACTCGAACCAAGTCTGGACCTTGGTAGATCCACCAGAAGGTATAGTACCTATTGGATGTAAATGGATCTTCAAGAGAAAGATTGGTGCAGATGGGAATGTGGAGACATTCAAGGCTAGATTGGTGGCAAAAGGTTATAGTCAATGCGAAGGCATAGACTATCAGGATACCTTTTCCCCAGTAGCTATGCTAAAATCCATCCGCACATTGCTTGCTGTTGCAGCCTATTTCGATTATGAAATATGGCAAATGGACGTGAAAATGGCATTCCTAAATGGATATCTTGAGAAAGATATCTATATGGAACAGCCGCTAGGTTTCACATCCAGTGATGCTGATCACAAGGTTTGCAAGCTGCAAAGGTCCATATATGGACTTAAGCAAGCATCTCGGAGCTGGAACACTCGTTTCAATGATGTGATCAAAACGTTTGGTTTCATCAAAAATGAAGAGGAACCATGTGTTTTCAAAAGGGTCAGTGGGAGCACTATTGTCTTCCTCGTATTGTACGTGGATGACATCCTCCTTATTGGGAATGATATTCCCATGTTGACATCAGTCAAGATGTGGTTGTCCAAGGAATTCTCCATGAAAGACCTAGGTGAAGCATCCTTTATTCTAGGAATTAAGGTCTATAGGGATAGACCGAATAGGATGCTAGGACTTTCACAGAAGATGTACATAGAGAAAGTACTAAAGAGGTTTAGTATGGAAAACTCTAAGAGGGGATTAATACCCTTCAGACATGGTATTCATCTTTCCAAGAAGATGTGCCCTAGCACACCTGAGGAAATAGAACGCATGAGCAAGATCCCTTATGCTTCTGCAATAGGGAGCCTCATGTATGCCATGCTATAGTATTCATCTTTCCAACCATCACATCAAGTAATTAATTATATTATTAAATTTTTTACTTATTTTAAGTTTTTATATTTAGAAGCTTCGTATATTTAGGTTTGAGTTTGGAAAGAGGAACTATGAGCTAAAAATTCAATCTAACCATACAATCGATGGGCCGAGGATGTCTATAGCTTCGTATCATCAAATCAAACGTGTAGCAATAATCTATTTGAAAATAGAAATAGTGTATTGAAAGATATGTCTCTGTATCGAAAGATACATCTTTGGATCAAAATTTACTAATGTTATTTTAATTTTTTACATTATAGGATGCTAAGACATCTGGCTCTCATCCACCAACTGCTAGAGAAAAGTAGGAGGAGGAGGTAAGCGACAATGAGGATCGGACCTAATTTTTTTTGGATGTATTATATTTTTTTGGTGTATTATATTTTTTTGATACTACTTATAAAAAATTATATAATTTATATTTTTAATAAAATATAATTAATTTTTAATTTTGATTGTCAGATTATTTTTGAATTTTAATTATAACAAGTATTATGAATTATAATTTATTATGATTAATTAAAATATATTTTTTAAAATATTATTATTAAATTTTTAAAAAATATAAATTAACTTTAGCGTTGATACTAGCGACGGTAAATATCCTCGCTAATGACTATTAGCGATGGCTTTAGATACAAAGCTACCATCACGAATAATTTTTTAAATAAATTATTTTTTTTTATTTAAAATTATAAAAAATTAGCGATGCCATTAGTGATGGTACTTTTGATCGCTAATAATTATTAGTGATAGCTTTAGCCACTCAAATATTGTTGCTAATATTTTTTAAAATATTTTATTTTATTTTATTTAAAAATTTAAAATTATTAGAGATGGCATTAGCAATGAAGATTTTTGTTGCTATTAATTATTAGCAACAGTATTATCCACGACTTTTCCATCACTAATATTTTTTAAAAAAATTAATTTAAATATTAAAAAATATTAAAGATAAAATTTTTTGTTGCAATAGTCATCGCTAATTATCTTATTAGCGATGCCGATTTTTTTGTCACTAATAATAGAATTAGTGACAAAAATTTTTTAAATTAGATTTTACAACAGTATTAGCGACGGCAAGGTTATTAGTGATGGCAGATGGACTATTAGCGATGGCATTTAGCCATCACTGATAATCAGAATTCTTTTAGTGATTCTTCTGAAGACCAATCACTACTAGAGCAAAAATTTCAGAGGGGATGTTAATGTCTTCTACTACTGTAACTAATGAAAATGCTGATGGAAAGGCTTCAGCTGATAGGATCTTTGTTGAAGATTCATAGGGATATAAAGATCCCAACCCAATGTTCCTCCATTAAGGTAGGCCATCTCTCTATTTTTTCTGGGCTTTCAGCTATTTTGTGGCCCTTCCAACCACAACCAAAGCATATACCATTTGTTCTAGTGATGATCCTTTCAACATGAGCTTTACCACATCTACAATATTTGATGCTATCATTTGGTCTAGAGTTATCACTTGCTGATTTCTTATTTACATTCTCAATATTTCTATTATTCTTTTCTTGAGATTCATTTGATCTATTTCTCTTCTATTAATTATTTTTTCTTTTTATACTTTTCTCACTGACTTTTTTTTCAATTATCAATGCTTTATTTACCACATCTACATAAATAGTTAGTTCATATGGCACCACTTACTTTCTAATTTTTGTCCATAGTCTCATCTCAAATTTATGCATTCGATCATAATCATCTTCAACCAACCTCATAATAAATTTGGCAAGCTCCATAAATTTAGCTTCATATATCATAATTATCATATTTCTTTATTTTAGATAAATAAATTCCCACTTTTTCTAAGTCCTTACACTTTAAGAAAAATACTAGTCATAAAATATGTCACAACCCAAGCCCTGGATCATGACCGGTGCATAGGTCAGACTAGCCAACCTAGCAAGCCTAACGAAGATATCAAATAGGGTAAATATAATATATAAATTCTACCAAAAATTTGATAGAGTTTCTCCTAAAAGTTGGACATTTTCAAAGGTGTAATTACCTGCTTTACCCAGCATATTCTTATATTCATATATACATATAATCAAATTTTCAGCAACCAACAACATTTATACGATGCACAATAGAAGTACATACATGTACATACAGTCATTTGAGTTAAGTAAATATAGTGGAAGCTAGATCTTGCCTATAGATAATGGAGCACATCTAGAGTTATACACAATCAAAATATATCAAAAGAAACACAACTACAGGATAGCAAAAGTAGATGCCCACATATGCAAGTGCTGGGTTCAACAAAAATATTACTACTCCTATCAAGCTGAGGAATCTGGATCCTTCTCAATATTAGTATAGCTGAACTAGAATACTCCAAACTCCAAAGCTACAAACAAAAAAAGTGAGGGGTAATGAGACCTAAGTCTCAATGAGTGATAATATATCGATAACATAAATGGGACAAGCTCAAGCATGAGTGTTTTAGATCAAAAGCATTTTTACGACTTTCCCAAAACATAAACATAATAACATTTTCAGTCAAATAGTATAACAAAATAGATGCAAAAATAAAATAGAATAAGTGAAAAAATAGTTTTCTTTAACAACTATAATTTTAATAATCTTCTAAATAATGATTAATGAATAGATCAAATATACTATACTAAAGTTTAAAGTAATCATTTATCCAATACATGAAGGGAGATCTTTAATCCAGAACCAAATAGTTACTCACTTACCCAAGATTTCACCAAAACTGCATGTGTGTATCAGCACATCGAGCTAACACCATCTTTGTTAGTTAGGAAAAACAAAACTAGCTATATCATCCAAACACGTCGGGCTAACACCACCCTTAAAAATAAAACATTGTGCACCAAGGCTAATGCCAACTGCCACTAGCTATAGTATTCTATCAAAGTTTCCCTCCATAAAACTTTCTATGGGCAATATTTTTCAAAATAAATGCTAAATAACTTCTCAAACATTGAGAAAGGAAATTCTAAAAGAAAAAAAAATCAAAGTATTGCTAATGAACATGAAATCTCATCCCGAATTAGATATACACATATATCCATATCTCTAAGCAATATTTCAACCAAATTCATTTCTGTTGCCCAGCTATGCAACCTAAGAGAGGGGGTGAATTGAATGTTTAAAATTTTAAAGCTAAATTAGAATAACAATGACAATGTGATGATATGCAATTTGTATGAGGTGGGTGATTTAAATGAGATAAAATGATAAATAGTAAGAGAGCAAGTATTTAACAAAATAAGAATGAAAAGAGAGCAAGCACACCATAAATAAATAAGATTTATAGTGGTTCGGTGTCAACCTTGCACCTACATTCACTCTCCAAGCTCCTATTTGAAAATTCAAATTCACTAAATGTATTCAACAAGAATATAATATCGGTACCTTCGATCCTAGCTATCCTAAGCTAGAACACTTATTTTTTAGGTACAAGCCAATCCAATATAATTTGATTCAAGATTCAGATCAACTATTCCAAGTTTTGAAAACCCCAAAACTTAAATCAAAATAATAAAACAGAGTATGAGTGTTAACAATAATGAAATATAAATTTAGCCCCTTTAATAAGCAAATAAAATGTTAAAAACTCTTTACACAACAAAGAAGAAAGCTTTTCTAATTTTTCTCAAAATTATTGAAGACTTGAATAAGCATTTGAAAGGTTAGTGAGCTTGAAAATGAAAGCTTCTTTACTTAGAGAGGGCATTTTGCTTGGGACTGAAATGAATGCTTGAATCTCTTATTTTCTTTTCTCCTTTTTGAGCTTTTATATCTTCAATAAGCGTTAGAGAGAAATTTAGACATATTTAGAGCTGTTGGAGGGCTTTAAATGCACATTAAATATGATCAAAATAAACTACAAAATAGTCATTGTAGAGATTTTCCATCACAGGGATCAATCCTAGGGGTGACCTCTGTCACAGGGGTTGACCTCGAGGTCAACCTCTAAGATAGAAATCCAAAAAACTCATTTTTTATGTTTTTGGCCTTCGAAAGTTGACCTCTGAGATAGAAATATGAAAAACTCATTTTCTATATTTTTGGCCTTCAGAACAGTAGAGGTCGACCCCTAGCACAAGAACAGCATGCCAATCAATCCATTTCAGCAAGAAAAAATCCCAAGGTCGACTCTTTTCTTCAAAATTAATTTTCTCCCAAAATATGCATCCAAAATTCATGAAACTACCTTCAATAGATCAGAAATCTTTTAGGCTTGATCTTGAAGCTTCCAAAATAGATTTTCTCCAACTTATTAAAATTTATGATTTTGCCCATCGTCATTTTTCTTCCTGATTTTCTTTCAAATTATGCATCCAAAATTTATAAAACTACCTCCAATAGATCAGAAATCTTCTAGGCTTATTGTTGAGGCTTTCGAAACATAACTTTATAAAATTATGATTTTACTCCTAAAATATCATAAATATTTTTTCAAGCTAATATCATTAGTAATTTCCTCAAATATTTTGTAATCATCAAAATTAATTTTTGGAGCAACAATCTCTTTCTTTTTTATGATCATAAAATACTTGAGCATAAGAAAAAATATAACATATATGAAGTATTGAATAAAAATTTTAAATTTACAAAAATACATCACTTGAATATTATAACCAATCATTTGAATAAAGTGCATCATGAGTAGTTTGAAGTTTAAAAATTGCTTATAAGATTATTTTCTTTAATAATTTTTTTTTGATAATTTCTCTTAACACATTTGCTTATTGCCCAATTATCTTTAATAATTTTTCATAATTTTACTTTTTGTCTATTTTTATTTCTCTACTCTTCCTTTTTGACATCATCAATTAAGAAAAAAACTATTCTTCCCTTGTTTTGAATAAAATTTACTCTCTTTTTCTAATAAGAAGGAAGAACCTACTCCTTAAAAGATGATTCATAATATAATTGATATTATATATGAAAAATATATTTTATATTTATCATAAAATAAGATGTCAACATTCAAAATACATAAAAGTCATACATCAAGTAAATAGTACTAGCCAAAATACATAAAGATGTCACATGAAATTTATATTATATATCAGAAGTACAAATAGTTAGTCATACAAAATAAGCATCACATACAATCAAACTTGGCCAACATATCATAAAGTAATTAATTTAAATAAATGAATACACCCTTCATAAATATTCTTAATTTATCTTAAGTTTATTACATATTTTTTATATACTCATTACACTATAATGTCTCAATTCAAATCAATGAGTATTAAGATTTCAAGCATCAAATTATTGAGTATTTTAAGCATTAATTCATTAAGCATATACTCAACATTCCTCTTTTCATTTTTGATAATCATTAAAAAGCTTATGAAAAGAATTAAGAAAACCATCAAAATCAATAAGATATAGGAGTGTATCAAATGAAAGATGTATCAAATTCAAAAAATAAAGTCAAATAAATCATCTTCCTTTTGAAAACTTATCTTTGGATTTCAAACACGCTTAAAATATTGCTTTTGTTTCAGAAATTTGCTTGAATTTAAATATCAAAGGCTCTCCCCCTTATTAAATGATTATAACTTTTATAATCAGATTTTTACATATATATCTTTTAAGCTATAAGAAGAATAAAGTTTTTCAAAATTTTGAATAAAGAAATCAAGCATAACACTTTTTTTTTTAATGCATCAAACAAATCATTAAAATATATCATCAAAATCAATTAAAATTCAAAATATATATATCAGATTCAAAAAATTTTGATTTAATTTTAAGAGGATATTAAATTTAAATTTTATGAGATATTTAATATAAAAATAAGTATGTTTGATATCAAATTTGTATCGATATCACTCTCTCCCTTTCTAAAAAGTTTTAATTTAGATTTTTTAAGTCAATATTGAGGGATAGAGCTTTACAAGATATTTTAGCATATTTGATACCAAGAAAATTATGTCTGATATCAAATTTCTATTTGATACCATCAATTTAGATTTTTAATTTAATTTTAAAATATAAAGATTTTTAAATAAAATAAGTATAACATGAAAAAAATTGACACCAATTTTAATATTTTTTCTTTACTTCTCTTAAAAAGTTTTAGTCAATTAAACTTCAAAAAAATATATATATCAGAAGAGTATGAAAGATGGTATCAAAGCTAAAAATAATTTTATAAAGATCTTATATTATACATTAAAAATTTTATAAATTTATTTTTGGGAGTAAAAAGAGTTTTTAATTCAATTCAACTCCAAGAATATCAAGAATGTTTAGAAAAATTAAATTATAAAATTAGCATATGAATGATACTAGTTTAAGCAAGTTTTAACATTTGAAAATAATTTGTTTGTCTGATACTACTTTAAATTAATAGCACTTTAAATTAAGTAAATTAAATTAAATAAACATATGAAAGCATAAATTGAAAAGACTATAAAGCATTTGATTGAGAGTTTGAAATTAATTAAAATAAAGTATAAATTTAAAAAAATTATAAGATAAATGATTGAGAATTTAAGATTAATATTGATATTTTCAATACCAATTTGTAGCAAATGTCTCTCCTCCTATTTTCGAAAGTGAATACCATAAAATTTATCACATGATATTTTTAAATTTATTCTCCTCCTTTTTTTTTTAAGTTCAGCACCGTTAATTGATACCACATTAATTTTAACTAATACTAATTTAATTTTTAAGCTCAAATTTTTAAATTTGATTGATACCAATTTTATAACTAATTTATCTTAAATAAATTCTCTTCCTTACTTTTGCAAATAAAGATATTTTTAATTAAATAGTCTTTTAAGATCAAATTTTTTTTTTACTATTTTCTTTCTCTATTGTAGTTATTTTAAAGTAAGCATATTGAGTTTCAAATAATTAACCATCAATCAAATAATCAATCATAATCATGATACGGTAAATTTTTTTTTAATAAAAATTTTGGTATCATTGATTTTAAAATAAAATATTTATAGTAGGATGTCTTCAATCATGATAATATCAAAATGATTAATTGATGTTAAGTATTTTTAAAATATACATTGATCATTAGAAATGATGACATAATCAAATCAATCAAAGTATGAATTGATAAGTCAAAAAATATATAAATGCTTCAATCAAAGATGAACAAATCAAGTAATATAAGTGATTTCTTTTCAAGTTTAAAAATTATTTTTTTCTTTTCTCAAAAAATATTATACATTAAGTTTAGAAAAGACAGCAAATATTTATAATTTATCTCAAATAATATCATATTAAAATATGACTGTGCAAACTTAGATTTGAGACAAAGCATTCTTTTCTTTCTTTTTTTTGTCAAAAGATGGAGTATAAGACAATAAAATCTGATACCAATTTATTTTAGTTTTTGATTAAAAAAAGGATAAATCCATTAAGTTTAGATCAAATTATTTTGATAAGTCATTTTGAATAGATACCAATAGATTAAGCAAACAAAACATAGAGAGATTTACTATTTAAATTCAGATCTTTCTTTTCTTAAGAAATATCACTTAATTTAGTTTAGAAAAAATATAAAATTCTTTAAATTTATCTTAAAAAAATTATATAAGCAATGCAAAATCAGATTTGAGATAAAATATTCTTTTCTTTTTGCTAAAAGAAAGTAATGGAGTGCAAGACAGAAAAAATCTATTTGATACCAATTGTGAAACTTCACTTAAGGATGAATTCTTTGATATCAATGTAAAATATGAATGAACAAAATCATATGAAAGCTCTAGTATAAGTGAACCAACAAGTCAATTAATAAATAAATGCCTATTAATGATTTTTCATGAGATTCAAAAATTATTTATCAAGAATTTTTATTTGAAGTAAAATATTTTTCAAGATTTAACTTGATAATAATTAATTATTAAAAATTATGATAGGATTAAACCATGCAAAGTATGATTGAATAAAAAGTAAAATAGAAATAATTTTTCTAAAGCAAATCAGATAACTAGAACAACAAGAGTACATAAATAGATCAAAATAATTTTACTTTTAATATTTCAATAATATTTTCTCTTATTCAGTTCAAAATTATTTCTTTCCTATTTTTTATAATCAATGCTAGAAAACTTGACTTTCTTAACTCTTCTCCTATGTCAAAAAATTAATTTTTCTTAATTTTTGCTCTATTTCTTTCAAATCAGGCATATTTAATTAATTTAAACAAGCAATCATTTCTCTTCCTTTCTTTTGCAAGCAAAGCACATATTGAGTCAAACAAATAATATCAAACATATTGAATTTTCATAAAAGATAAAATTTTTATTGATTAGCCAATGGTGATTACAAAGATAAAATCATAAAAGCATGCAAAACATATGAGTGCTATATTCTATATAGATGCCAAAAATCGATTAAAAGGATCACTAAAGCTATGAGAAGAAATCCTAGCATCTTGAGCAAGTGTATCAGGATAATCCTAAAATGTAGGTTTAGGCTAGATAAAAGGAAAGTGTAGTCTAATATCTCCAAATGATAGGATCCGATAGCGAACATCCTCCCTCACTACAATGAGTGCCCGAATTAATCTCTCTAACTCATCTCTGACCAATGATAATGCCTCCATCTGATCTCATCTCGTCTGGTGTATCTCTGATATATACCGCTAAAGCTCTACACAGACTGACGCTATGATCTTGATGGAGAGTCTCTCAATAAATACATCCTCATCTAGTCTATCAGAAAATCATAAGCTAGTATCTGGATGGCTAGTCTGTGAAAGTGAAGCTGTCTCTATTTGCTCATGCTGCTCTGCTGGCTCCTTGTCTTGATATGTACTATAATAGGCTCTGCTATAGGAGTCTCATCATCATCATCTGCTATACCATGAGAGCTGATATCCTTAATATCCTCAATCATCATCTCGATCAAATATAAATCTTAAATGTATAGCTGCTTAAGATAATTCGAGATGCTCCTACTGGTCTGTATATGTGTTGCATGCGTCCAATGCTATCAATATTTATCTCAATCTGCACACCTTTCACTTTAAAACTTAGACTTTTTCTTTCTTTGGATAAAATGCTTCCAGAGTGCCATTGGAGAACAAGGACTACAAGATTAGAATAGAAATGGAGAGGAAAGGTTTGATTTTAGTAAAAAAGGGGTTTGAAAGGAATTACAGCTTGAAAAAATTTATAATAAAATGATAGAGCCTTGGAATATTTTCAAATAGGAGAACTAATCCCAAAAAAGAAAGTTGACTCCTACTAAATCAAGAGTCGGCTCTTGAAGAGAGGCTGACTCCAATGAAACTAGGAGTTGGCTCCTCGAAGCAGAAAATAGTTCAAGTAGTTTTTGATTCCAAAAAATTTAATCAAGTTGAATAAGAATCAATAGGCAATCAAATCAATGATCAAGAAAGATATTTAAGTCAAATTGGGTGACCAAGAATTAATCAATCATGGGGACAAGATTATCAAGTCAAGGGACTCATGTAAAAAAAAATCTAGATATAGGCTCTATGAGTTTTAGTTGAACTATGAAATTCCAAATTCTTTGGGATAAGCTAATATGCAATGTAATTCAACACATCAAACACTTGAGTTTTATGAATAGATATTTTATCATCAAGTATTTAGATCATGCAAAGTTTTGAAAAATTTCAATATTTAAGTATCTTATGGAGGAATGCCAAAAATCAGTTTTACATGTATGTTTAGTAATTCAAAAACATTCACATTTAATTAAGCATCTTTTAATTTAAGTTTATTGATTACAAAATTGATATGAAAAAGCTATTATATCATATTGAATTTCAAGATAATTTCAATTCATATCATAACATGATACTTAGAGGAGAGCATATTGACATTTTAAAATCAAAGTATTCAAATCATCAAAATCAATCAATCATATTAATCTTACTAACATATGAAAAGAATTTCAAGCAAGTAAATATAATATGAAATCATAATGATATATTATTAAAATTAATAGAATTAAATAAATAAACATTGATGGTATGATGTGAGAAAAGTTTAGATTTTACCAATATCATCACCTATCCAAGTCCATTCCTAAGGCATCCAACTACAAGTATTTTTTCATTTTATTCTATTGGATTCTTGGTGTACCTATAAAATTATTTACTAGTTTTTGGTATCCAAATCATCTTGGGTCCATGAAGGTTAGAGTTCATGATTTCTTTTGGAACCCAAATCTTCTTCACATTTGCATTTTCAAATTTAGTAGAAAAACATGTATAGGATTTATGTCCTACTTTTTTACATTTAAAGCAAGTAATATTTGTAAACTTATTGCTTGATGAGTTCACAAAGATGTTTTTTAAAAATTTTTATTTCTTAAGAGGATTATAGCCTAGGCCAACTTTATCATAAATGGCCTTTTGATTTTCAAGTATCGTTTGAAGTTTATTTGAGCTAAGAGTAAACTTTTCTCCCATAGGTATTAATTTAGCAATTTCATTTCTTAGGTTCAGACTTTCTCGAGTTAAAACCAATTTCTCATTTGAAATTATCTCATTTTCTTTTAGTAAAGATTGATTCTTTGATTTTAATTCTTTGTTCTTTATCCCTAACTTTTTTAAATCATCAACTAAATCATAAAATGCTTCTTGAAGTTCTTCAAAAGTAAAATCATTAAAAATTTCAGCATTTATCTCATTTTTATGTGCCATAAGGCACAAGTTGGCTTGTTCATGTGACTCTTCTTTTTCGGTACTCGAATCATCGCTATCACTCCATGCAGCCACCATAGCCTTTTTCTTGTACTTCTTAGGGCCCTTCTTGAGTTGTGAATATTTGGATCTAAAGTGCCCTGGCTTCTTACACTCGCAACAAATAAGGAGCTACTCCATATCCTTCTCCTTGCTATACTCTCCTTTGTAAGTGGCCTCTTTCTCATTCCTTGTTTTCTTTTCTTCAAAAATCTTTTAAACTTTCTAGTGATGAGGGCCAATTCTTCATCTTGCTCTTCATTTTCTATTTCATCAGATTTCTTATCTAGTTGAGTAGTGGATTTGAGAATGATTGTCTTTTTCTTCTTGACATCTTCTTCTTGATGTTGCTTCATGCTTAGCTCGTGTGTCATAAGCGATCCTAGAAGCTCCTCCAAAAGTAATACGTTCAAATCTTTGGCTTTTTGAATCATGGTGACCTTGGCTTTCCATATTCTTGGCAAAGACCAAAGTATCTTTCTTACAATATCATAATTAGAATAAGACTTGCCAAGACTTTTTAAATCATTTATAATATCCATAAAGTGAGTAAATATTTCAGTTATTGACTCATCATTATTCATTTTAAAGAGTTCATATTTATATACAAGTATGTTAATCTTTGACTCTTTGACTTGATTGGTACCTTCATGTGTTACTTCTAATATATCCCATATTTTCTTAGCAGACATACATGTTGAAATACGATTAAATTCATTAGCATCTAAAGCACAATATAAAACATTCATGGCTTTAGCGTTGAGCTGAGCCATTTTCTTATCAACCTCATCCCATTCTTTTTTAGATTTGGTTGATTCCACACCATCAATTATCTTAGTGGGCGTGTGTGGTCCATTAACTATGATGCCCCATATATCATAGTCAAGTGCTTGAATGAAAATTCATCCAGCAAATAGCGTGAGGTGAGTGGGTAAACACGCTATTTGCCGAACGAATTCTAGCTCAAAGTACTCATGTGATTAAAAAAATTAAGAAATTTAAAAAAAATGTGACAGCAATATACCCTCCATTTGGACTGTTGTATTAAGAAATACAGGTCTTCTTATTAATGGCAAATTATCTAGCCAAGCATCTTCTAACACTCTAAATCCTTTCTCCACTACCAATTTGCTACTAAAAGCCATGCAAGACTACATGGGCTTCCTTAGAAAGAGCTCGCCAATAGATGAACAACATTTCCCACAATGATAAGAGTTCCACGAACCTTCAAATTGATACTTGGCTCTAACAAATCTAGACCATAAAGAATCAAAATTCATAATCACATTAGCAGCAGCCTTAGCAAGTAAAGATCTATGGCGAGTACACCTACAAATTGATCCACCTTCAAGTAATTAACCTACAATTTTCATGTGGATGATAAATTGGGAAATAAGTTAAGGATGGGGGTTCAACCCACGATTTAGCTTGTTAGGTCTAATTGGCTAGGCTCATATTGACAACGAGTTTAGGACACAAGTAATTTGAAAAGTGAAGGTCGGTTTGTGGACTACCCCTTAGCTAGAGAGATACCAACTTGGGTTGCCATAGATCTTTGGCTCCTTGATTGGTAAATCAAAATAGGGCTAGAGCATTGAGCTCTAATACCACTTGTTGTCCAACTATGCAACCCAAGAGGAGGGGTAAATTGGGTTTTTAAAATTTTAAAGCTAAATTGGAATAACAAAGATAATGTGATGATATGCAATTTGTATAAGATGGATGATTTAAATGAGATGAAAAGATAAATAGTAAGAGAGCAAGTATTTAACAAAATAAGGATAGAAAGAGAGCAAGCACACCACAAACAAGCAAGATTTATAGTGATTCGGTGCTAATCTAATATCTACATCCACTCCCCAAGCTTCTATTTAGAAATTCAAATCCACTAAACATATTCAATAAGAATACAATGTCGATTCCTCCAATCCTAGCTATCTCAAGCTAGAAGACTTATTTTTTAGATACAAGCCAATTCAAGGTTCAAATCAATCTTTCCAAGTTTTGAAATTTCTAAAACTTAAATCAAAATAATAAAATAGAGTATAAGTGTTAACAATAATAAAATACAAAGTTAGCTCCTTTAATGAGTAAATAAAACATTAAAAACTCTTTACACAATAAAGAAAGAAGCTTTTCTAATTTTTCTTAAAGTTGTTGAAGACTTGAATGAGTATTTAAGAGGTTGGTGAGCTTGAAAATGAAAGCTTCTTTGCTTGGAGAGGGCTTTTTGCTTAGAGATGAAATGAATGCCTGAATCTCTTATTTTTTTTCCTTCTTTTTGAGCCTTTATATCTTCAATAACTATTACAGAGAAATCTGAATGGGTTTAGAGCTGTTGGAGAGCTTTAAATGCATATTAAATATAGCCAAAATGGATTGAAAAATAATCATTACGGAGTTTTTTCCATCGTAGGGGGTCGACCTCTATCATAGGGGTCGACCTTGAGATAGAAATCTGAAAAATTTATTTTCTATATTTTTGGCCTTCAGAACAACAGGGGTCAACCCCAGGGTCGACCTCTAGCATAGAAAAAATATGCCAATCAGTCTATTTCAGCAAGAAAAGATCTAGGGGTCTATCCTTTTCTTCAAAATTGATTTTCTCCCAAAATATGCATCCATAATTCATGAAACTACCTCCAATAGATCAAAAATCTTTTAGGCTTGTTCTTGAGGCTTCCAAAATAGATTTTCTCCAACTTAATAAAATTTATGATTTTGCTTCTCATCATTTTTCTTTCTGATTTTCTTTCAAATTATGCATCCAAAATTTATAAAACTGCCTCCAATAGATCAGAAATCTTCTAAGCTTGTTATTGAGACTTTCGAAATATAACTTAATAAAATTATGATTTTGCCCCTGAAATATCATAAATATTTTTTCAAGCCAATATCATTGGTAATCTTCTCAAAAATTTTGTAATCATCAAAATTAATTCTTGAAGCAATAATTTCTTATTTTTAAGCTTACACAGAAGCATATGTATAAGTTGAAGAATAATCAAAGTTTGCTTCTTTTCAAAGTTAATCTTTTTCATAACAAAATATAATAAGAAAAACACTAAAGCTAGATATGAAAATTACTCACCTCAATTGGTTATTAACTACTTGGTTTATTCAAAGCACCTTCCAACACTTTTCTTTTCCTTAACAATTAGAATTACTGCTGCTACTAAGATCAATTTCCTTTTCTTTAACTTCAGCAACTTCTCCTCTTTAACACAAATTATCAATTACTTCTCTTTTTGCCAACTAATCTTCTTGATCTCCAACTAAAAATAGAACCCTCTTAGGTCTTTTCCTTTCTTAGACCTCTTTGAAGAATTTAGAAAACCAAATAATAGCAAAGAAACTAGTGGCCTTCTTGTTTAGAAGAAAACATAAACTAAAAAGAACCTTGCTATATGTCACCCTCTAAAGTTTCCATCCAATTTCCTACTTAAGAAGTGTTGCTCTGATGATTTTTTAACTATTTATTTATATCCTCAAGCTGCTCATTCATCCTATGAAAAATTATTTTAAAATTACAACCTAAAATCCTCTCGGCTAAAACCTGCTCCTAACAATTTCTATGATTGGGGTTGATACCTTTGAAATATATGTCGACACCCACACACCCAAGTCATCCCTTTTTAGAATAGGTCGACCTCTGGGTTGGCCCCTCATATAAAAGTGTTGACACTTTTCAGGCAGGTGTCAATCCCTTTTAGTGCCTCTACAAAAGCTTTTGAAAATATCTTCATAGTTTTTTTGAGACAGTGTCGACACCTCTTGGAGAAGTGTCAACCCCTTCTCTTGGATTTTGATAGAAACTTAATTTTATGCTTTCCTCAAAGTATCACTCATTTTAGATGACTTGCTTAATACTCTTCTTATTTATATTTAAGTTAATATTCTCATTTATTTTACTCTCTATTAACATTAAAATATAAATATAAATAAAAGATATCTCCTATTTATAATTAATAAAAATATCAAAAAAATTAAAATTCTTAAGAATAAGATATCAAAACTTGATTCTAGTTCAAATTTTTACAAATTCAAAAATTTTAAAACTTTCTTTTTTCAAAATGAATAGATTAAAGGAACTCAAAATTTACTAAAAATCATTTTATGACTCACTAGCACCTAAAGATTAATTATTGCTAATTTTGATTTTAAGAAAATACATATTTTATATAGCCCTCCATATAGGTGCTAGTTTCGAAATTTAGAAAATTTTTAGGACTCAATAGCAGATAGTCATAATTTGTGCTCAAATGGCTTCAACCAACTTTGGCAAGGTAAGTTTAATTTAAAGTAGTTTATAATTGAGATTAAGTGACTTAAATATACCATAAATAAATTACTATACCATACATACACGAACACAAATTTTTTAATTTATTATTTTATTGGTTCAGGATGTTACAAAATGCTCTTCAAAATCTTTCCTAGGTGAGTTGTTCATTATCTTATTCATATTTATGTTCTAATCTTTACCACCAATTGAATATCTCACCTTGTAATATATAAGATGTATAAAGGATCTTTTCATCATCATGGTATTTCTTAATAGTAAATGCTTTCTTCATCTCCATAAGCTAATTTTTAGCTTCTGATGGTTCTATAATCCCCTTGAAAGTTAGTGGAGCTAGCTTCTTAAATTTTGCAATATTACTTCATGGTAATTGCTACTTATTACATTCTTATGGTGGTGATATTTACACTTGTTGTTCCACTTGCTATCGTTGTAGTAATTGTTGTTGAAATTATTATTATACTTGCATCAGTCCAACTAATGTCTAAATTATTCATGCCATGATTGGTTCTAACTGCTCTATTTGAGTGTTCTTGGTAGGATTGATGGCTCTCTTTTGCTAAGGGATGCCACCAATCTGCTGGGGAGTGCTACTATTCTACTAGTTTAATGCTTCTTTTGTGGTATCTCGAGCAATCCTTTTTATTTGATATGAAGGCATCTTAGTCTTACACAAATAACATATAATAAATCCAACTAATCTCAAAATTCTCTTTTAAAATCTAATATCCAAAATCATACTTTTATCAAAATTTAAGCATGATTTAAGAATAAAAATCCTAAATTTCAATACTCTCATAAGGCTAGCCATGCGGTAGCACCTAAGGTCTTGGTTGGTTTGATCTAGGACACCCAATTGATCATCTACAAATCAAGAGACATGCTAGAATATAATTGGTGGTAAAATCTAGCAATTTACAATCTAGTTGGGATGGGTACTGACATATCGTTTGATAGCCATGGATCAGGATCCTCTTCACTAAGGTTGGTCATGCTCATTAAAAGAAGCTCTTTCTCTACGATCCAGAAAATCCTAGTAAAGAGAAAAATTATATGTCGAAAGAGTATATAGAGAGAAACTGGAGAGAGAAACTTTCTAAAGAGAAAGCAGAGGAAAGAAGAGAGAAGAAACTCTCTCTCTCTCTCTCTCCCTTTTTTTTTTCCTTTATTTTTTTCTTCTCTTTCTTCTTCCTCTTTTCTTTTCTTTTTCTTCCATGAGATAGGGACTTACTTCCCCTTTCTTTTCAAAATAGGGCAAGCTTCATTTATAGTGGTGGTCATGGCTAGTGGTGGCTATGGCCATAGTAGCACATGCCTATGATTAGCAGTCAGCAGCGATGACTTGCACTATCAAAAAAATCAAAAAAAAGAAAAGAAAAGAAGATCTAACCTGAACAAGGTATTTATTTCTCAGCCTAAATCCAATGATAGTTGGCCAAAACCAAGGCTCTAAGAGTTGAGGAAGATGGAGAAAAAGTTCACCTAAGGATTTCTAGCTTTTATGTAGCTTTTTCAATGACCGTTGGATTGAAATCTAGTGAACTTAGTGAAAAATCTATACAAGAAGGAGAAAAAGAGAGCTTCGCCGATGATGGAATGAGGCTAATGTTGGGGGGATTCGAAGGGTGAGCTTTTAAATAAGGCCAGAGGGAGGAGTTCAAGTCCTCTTAGGACTCAAATTTCTACTAGGATTTAGGGAGGAAGCAGACTCCCATCAAGAGTCTTCTTCATCGCTATTATTTTTTTGTGGTACTTTAATATTCAAGATAGATCTTTTTGGGCCATTTCTCTTGGTGGCTAAGCTAGTCAAGTAGACCGGCCTAATTCAATCTCAGGCCCATTTATGCTAGATGAGTTTGTGGTACAATGATCTACCATGTTTCTTGTTTTCTTCCATTATTGGGTCAATATCTCCATCTTGGCTCTAACAAGTTTCTAATTTGGAGCTTCTAAGTGTAGGTATATTTGCTAGACATATAACCTATTTGTTTGTATGAATGGGATTCAAGGTTTGATAGACAGACATATGATTATGGCCTTCATGTGTGAGTGGGAGATGTTAAGAACCAAAGTTGGAAAACCATGTTAGTTTGCTTTTGCCTAATTCAAGCCTTGGTTCATGTGGGAATTATTTAGTGGTGACTACTCTATTGAGTTATCATAATTCTTACAAACTTTCAAAACTTCCTAAACCATCTTTATAATAGGAGGAGATAAAATAATAAAAGAGATCAATGAATTAATTTCATCTTCCCTCTCATCTTCCTCTACCATCCATAAACCAAAAGACTTGGGCTCTGAGAAATAGTTTCTATTTCAATTGTAAATAGATTCTTAACCATAAATTCATTGACAAAAAGAAAGAAGACATTCAACAGCACAACAAGGAGTCCAAAGTATGTAATTCTAGAGATAAAATGTCTTGAAAATATTGATCACACACTTCTAAAGGTATGATACTATTCTTCCATCTGGTTAAAGATTTTTTTCTATCAGGTTGGTTTTAGAATTCCATATAATTGAGCTTTCTTTTTGAGTCCATCATTTTATGATTATTCTTCTTTAAAATATTTTGTTTTCCCCTTGTCATTTTAGATCCAAAAATGATTACAATGTTAGAAAGGTCAAGAGATGGGATCTTTCGATTAGGGTAGAACCGTAGAAGTTCTCGCAATGAAATACATGCATATATTAAGCAGTTCTATGTGAGACAAATTTGAACTTTTAACCATCTCATGTGATTATCATGAGATAAAACCGAGTAGACTAAATTCTTTTTGCTAAATAAAAGGTGAATGAACAAGGTAAAATAATAATTTATCCATTAAAGCTGTCTAGAAACTCAAGACTCTCATCAGCTCTTCCTCTCTTTATTTTTTCCAATGAAAAAAAAAAAGTTTGACTTCAAAAGTGACAAGAAAACATGGTTATTCATATCTAATCTTCTATTTATCAATTAGAAGATTTTTTATCAAGAAAAATAAAATATATTTATTGTTAGGGATAGACTTGCTCCTGCTGAAGTTCGGCTAAATGTCTAGTCTCAGAGCGATCTCGGCTACCCTCCTATCATTGGATCCCCTCTGGATGAACTTGAACAATGAGAGCGGCCCCCTGGGCAGTCTAGTCTGGCCAGCTTGGGTGTTGGTCGAACTCATTTCGGACTTTTCTTCCAAGCCGAACTTCTCCTACAATCAAACTTCTTCCAAACTTTTTCTCCAGTCGGATCTCTCTATCGATCGAACTCCTACCAGACTTCTCCTTTAGTTGAACTTCTTCAGCAGTAGAACTCCTGCCAGACTCCTCCTTTAGTAGTCAAACTCCTACCGGACTTCTCCTTCAATCAGACTCCTTCAGCAGTAAGACTCCTACCGAACTTCTCCTTCAAGTAGACTCTTTCAACAGTCGGACTCCTACCGAACTTCTCTTTCTACGGACTCCCTCAACAGTCGGACTCCTATCGGACTTCTTCTTTAGTCGGACTCCTTCAACAGTCAGACTCCTACTGGACTTCTTCTTCAGTTAGACTCCTTTGATGGTCAAACTCTGGACAGGCTTCGCTGCCAGTCGAACTCTTCTCGGGCTTCTCTACCTATCGAGCTCCTCTTAGACTTCTCTTACCATCTGCCCGAAAAGGCCTCGACACTGACTCATGACATAGCAAATGATGGCCCAAGCATGGCTAATCTCAAGAACCTCTGAACTCCTCTAGAGTGGTGTTAGCTAAGAATTCTTCGTTATCTGCAGCTATTCGATTCAAACTTGAGTTGTCAAACTCCAGCGGACTGGCGCATCATGACAATAGGCATGACCTCCCATAACAAATCTCACATGGCCCTGAATGGCCCACTACCAGGCGATTATGGCTGTCACTATCAGTTTGTTATGGGCTCTGCCTATATAAGAGATCCTCCAAATACGCTTTCTTCACCAAGCCCTTGATTTTTTTCTAAAAACTCTACTAAAATCTCTCTGAGCACTCCATTTCTATTGGTCAAAAGAGCTGACTTGATCGTCAGAGGATCTTGCTGAAGCCACCATCCCTGACTTCGGATGAGATTTATTTTGCAGGTCACCGACGACGACCTCATCTTCTCCGACTCCAGCCTCGATTCTAGCAACAACCAAATTTTGCACCAATAAAATTTTGCTCACCTAATGTGAGCAAAGTCGAAGGCCTCGTTAATCTAAGATGAGAGGATTGGAGAGGCCCTATCAACGATCCTAATATGCCTCTACAGCCTGTAGACCCATGATATTGCTCGAATGCCAATCATCCTTGACATCACAAGCACCGATATCATATTGTGGAAGCTCCTGATCTTTAGCATGGATCTGAAGAAATCTGTGATATTCTCTATGGGCAGTAAACCACCGATCCTCCACCTGGATCTATGATGAGGCACCTCCCTCCTTGGGCTTGAGGGAGACGCACCCTTCTCTAGGACTTCTTTAAGAACCCTAGGGTGGCAACTCTAGAGGGAAGAGAAGAAGAGAGTTGAGGGAGAAAAAATCTATATTGATTTCAATCTTTTAAAATTCTAATACAACCTATGTATTTATACATAGCCATTAGGCCTGACTAAAAAACTCTCCAGCTAACCTAATACATGAAAGCACTCACCGAGCCCATATACACCCATGTCTCCCATGCTCTCATCCTCTGAATCTAGATCTGACCCATACGTGAATTAGCCACTTTAAGACCTCTCAAACCAGGCCTTAAGACCCCTAGGATCAACCCAGATCCTAATCCAAAATAGACCCTCACGTAACTTTGCCCACGCACTGAGCCAGCTCAGTCTCAGCATCGAGCCGACTAAGTTCCACTGGGTCAACTCAGTCTAAAATAGAGCCGGCCCAGTTTTATGCCATGTCAATAGTTCCGAATGTGTAGCTCTCTATTTTGCTTGTGCATTGAGACTTAGTCGACCTAGTTTTGGACTGAGCCGGCTAACCTGTAGAAAATCTTCTTTCTGCAATCTTGATTTCCTAGCTTTGATTTCTTGCTTCATCTTGAATTCTAGATCTTTGAAGCACCAACCAAGTCCCTGAAATCCCTGAAGCCAACACCTTGACTCCTTCTGTGGCCTTCCAAGGCTTGGAAGCACCATAAATCCTCACAATCTCCATCTTGGTGCCCTAAGCCTTGGCAAACCCCTTGGCAATGCCCTCCTGCATGATCCCATTGTCCCTGTGCACTCGATAGCACCTATGCAAATATCACCTCCGCCAATCCTCTTCAGCTATTGTACACCCTTGAGGCCTTTGGGATGATTGCCTCCACCACTAAAGACCTTGGTTGACACCTCTACACCATCCTAAAATTGTAGGATCCTTTCTGCTTAGCAGCTACATCACTTTTCTATGAACTTTCCTAGAGAACCTATAGCATTTTTGCACCAGCACATATTGTACCACCTAACACGATCTCCTTACTGTCCACTTACAGATGCCGCTCCATCTGAAACTATGCATCACCGGTGCTCTGAACTCATGCCAATTTTTCTCTCCACTTGTGAAGCTACCACTACGGAGCTCCACTCATATCCGAAGTCCATCTGATGCCATAGAAGTTGACTTTATCATCGAGTCCCTCGAGGCCAGCCACTCAACATTAGACTACTGAGCCTACCACTGCACCTCGAACACCATCGCTGCCCCTTTAAATCTTCCGCACTCCATGAACCCCTTTGAAGCCATCTCAGATACCTTCGCAACCTATGGGCACCTCCAAAACCCAAGAGCTCATCCAACTTTTTTGAATCCAGTGACTAAACCCTAAGAAATTCCATCCTAGTCCTTTTCTTCTGCCCCTACACCAGCCATCGCTTCAGTTGCGCCTGGAGAACCATCCTCCATCTGAACCACGACTCTTCCTGGTGCTTCTATAGAAGAAACCTGATCTATAATACTTCAGACTACTAGAGACCTCCTGGCACTCCCTGAGACCCCCTAGCTCTCCCTAAGACTTGCACCTGATCTTCTTGAGATACCACTGACACACTCTGCTGAGATACACTCCTCGACTACTGCACCATCGAGCCTCTCTCAATCCCGTGCCTCCAGGGTAGCGCTCCTGCAGCACTCCAGCGCTCTCTGACTCATCTCTACGCCGCTCTACAGCCATCCAACCCTAACCTGCAGGACCTTCATGGATCATCCATCTCCATCACTCTCAAGGCTCTGCAAATTCATGCTCTGGTCGAACCATTGAATACATCTTCGACTACTTTTCCATCTTTCTGACTCCAAAGAACGTATAGTCGCTTCTTCAACCTTCCTTCGACCATTATCCCTTGGGAAACCTCTCTTCAACAACCCTACACTGCCCATCTTTCTAGAGAACCCTGATGCTCTCTACTGAGATACCTCCCTCAGCTGCTGCATCGCCGAGCCTCTCTCATCCTGCATCTCCAGGGAAGCGCTATTGCTGCACTCCAGTGCTCCCTGTCTATCACATAACCATCATATACCTCGACCTTTCTACCAAGATCGATCAGCAAGTCATGCACCAAATCCTTCCATCCTGAAAAAATCTCTTCCCATTAAACCTCTCAACCTCCACCTTCAATCCGCTGCTCTTGGTTGGCCAAATCACAGCAACAACAAAATAGATTTGAGACATACCATGAAATTCTTGTGCAGATTTTTGATTTCACCTTGTACGACTTCTCCTTCCATTCCATGCACCATCAGGCTCTGAAATCTGGCTCCTTTCATGCACCATCAAGCTCTAAAACTTGGCTTTGATACCATATTACCGTCCATAACATCCCAAGCATCACCTAGCTCTGATACCAAATTATAGACCCATGATATCGCTCGAATGCCAATCATCCTTGACATCACAAGCACCGATATCATATTATGAAAGCTCCTGATCTTTAGCATGGATCTTAAGAACCTGTGACATTCTCTATGGGCAGCAAACCACCGATTCTCCACCTAGATCTGTAATGGGGTGCCTCCCTCCTTGGGCTTAAGGGAGACGCCCCCCTTCTTTAGGGCTTCTTCAAGAACCCTAGGGTGGCAACTCTAGAGAGAAGAGAAGAAGAGAGTTGAGGGAGAAAAAATCTATATTGATTTCAATCTTTTAAAATTCTAATACAACCTATGTATTTATACATAGCCATTAGGCCTGACTAAAAAACTCTCCTGCTAACCTAATACATGAAAGCACTCACCGAGCCCATATACACCCATGTCTCCCATGCTCTCATCCTCTGAATCTAGATCTGACCCATACGTGAATTAGCCACTTTAAGACCTCTCAAACCAGGCCTTAAGACCCCTAGGATCAACCCAGATCCTAATCCAAAATAGACCCTCACGTAACTTTGCCCACGCACTGAGCCAGCTCAGTCTCAGCATCGAGCCGACTAAGTTCCACTGGGTCAACTCAGTCTAAAATAGAGCCGGCCCAGTTTTATGCCATGTCAATAGTCCCGAATGTGTAGCTCTCTATTTTGCTTGTGCATTGAGACTTAGTCGACCTAGTTTTGGACTGAGCCGGCTAACCTGTAGAAAATCTTCTTTCTGCAATCTTGATTTCCTAGCTTTGATTTCTTGCTTCATCTTGAATTCTAGATCTTTGAAGCACCAACCAAGTCCCTGAAATCCCTGAAGCCAACACCTTGACTCCTTCCGTGGCCTTCCAAGGCTTGGAAGCACCATAAATCCTCACAATCTCCATCTTGGTGCCCCAAGCCTTGGCAAACCCCTTGGCAATGCCCTCCTGCACGATCCCACTGTCCCTGTGCACTCGATAGCACCTATGCAAATATCACCTCCGCCAATCCTCTTCAGCTATTGTACACCCTTGAGGCCTTTGGGATGATTGCCTCCACCACTAAAGACCTTGGTTGACACCTCTACACCATCCTAAAATTGTAGGATCCTTTCTGCTTAGCAGCTACATCACTTTTCTATGAACTTTCCTAGAGAACCTATAGCATTTTTGCACCAGCACATATTGTACCACCTAACACGATCTCCTTACTGTCCACTTACAGACGCCGCTCCATCTAAAACTATGCATCACCGGTGCTCTGAACTCATGCCAAATTTTCTCTCCACTTGTGAAGCTACCACTACGGAGCTCCACTCATATCCGAAGTCCATCTGATGCCATAGAAGTTGACTTTATCATCGAGTCCCTCGAGGCCAGCCACTCAACATTAGACTACTGAGCCTACCACTGCACCTCGAACACCATCGCTGCCCCTTCAAATCTTCCGCACTCCATGAACCCCTTTGAAGCCATCTCAGATACCTTCGCAACCTACGGGCACCTCCAAAACCCAATAGCTCATCCAACTTTTTTGAATCCAGTGACTAAACCCTAGGAAATTCCATCCTAGTCCTTTTCTTCTGCCCCTACACCAGCCATCGCTTCAGTTGCGCCTGGAGAACCATCCTCCATCTGAACCACGACTCTTCCTGGTGCTTCTATAGAAGAAACCTGATCTATAATACTTCAGACTACTAGAGACCTCCTGGCACTCCCTGAGACCCCCTAGCTCTTCCTAAGACCTGCACCTGATCTTCTTGAGATACCACTGACACACTCTGCTGAGATACACTCCTCGACTACTGCACCATCGAGCCTCTCTCAATCCCGTGCCTCCAGGGTAGCGCTCCTGCAGCACTCCAGCACTCTCTGACTCATCTCTACGCCGCTCTATAGCCATCCAACCCTAACCTGCAGGACCTTCATGGATCATCCATCTCCATCACTCTCAAGGCTCTGCAAATTCATGCTCTGGTCGAACCATTGAATACATCTCCGACTACTTTTCCATCTTTCTGACTCCAAAGAACGTATAGTCGCTTCTTCAACCTTCCTTCGACCATTATCCCTTGGGAAACCTCTCTTCAACAACCCTACACTGCCCATCTTTCTAGAGAACCCTGATGCTCTCTACTAAGATACCTCCCTCAGCTGCTGCATCGCCGAGCCTCTCTCATCCTACATCTCCAGGGAAGCGCTATTGCTGCACTCCAGTGCTCCCTGTCTATCACATAACCATCATATACCTCGACCTTTCTACCAAGATCGATCAGCAAGTCATGCACCAAATCCTTCCATCCTGAAAAAATCTCTTCCCATTAAACCTCTCAACCTCCACCTTCAATCCGCTGCTCTTGGTTGGCCAAATCACAGCAACAACAAAATAGATTTGAGACATACCATGAAATCCTTGTGCAGATTTTTGATTTCACCTTGTACGACTTCTCCTTCCATTCCATGCACCATCAGGCTCTGAAATCTGGCTCCTTTCATGCACCATCAAGCTCTAAAACTTGGCTTTGATACCATATTGCCGTCCATAACATCCCAAGCATCACCTAGCTCTGATACCAAATTATAGACCCATGATATCGCTCGAATGCCAATCATCCTTGACATCACAAGCACCGATATCATATTGTGAAAGCTCCTGATCTTTAGCATGGATCTTAAAGAACCTGTGACATTCTCTATGGGCAGCAAACCACCGATTCTCCACCTAGATCTATAATGGGGTGCCTCCCTCCTTGGGCTTAAGGGAGACGCCCCCCTTCTTTAGGGCTTCTTCAAGAACCCTAGGGTGGCAACTCTAGAGGGAAGAGAAGAAGAGAGTTAAGGGAGAAAAGATCTATATTGATTTCAACTTTTTAAAATCCTAATATAACCTATGTATTTATACATAGCCATTAGGCCTGACCAAAAAACTTCCCAGCTAATCCAATACATGAAAGCACTCACCGAGCCCATGTACACCCATGTCTCCCATGCTCTCATCCTTTGGATCTAAATTCGACCCATACATGAATTAGCCACCTTAAGACCTCTCAAACCAGGCCTTAAGATCCTTAGGATCAACCCAGATCCTAGCCCAAAATAGACCCTCGCATAACTTTGCCCGTGCATTGAGCCGGCTCAGTCTCAGCACTAAGCCGGCTAAGTTCCACTAGGTCGGCTCAGTTTGAAACTGAGTCAGCCCAATTCTGTGCCATGCCAGCAGTCCCGAATGTGCAGCTCTCTATTTGTCTGTGCATTGAGACTTAACCGACCTAGTTTTGGACAGAGTCGGCTAACCTACAGAAAATCTTCTTTCTATAGTCTTGATTTCTGATTTTGGTTCCTTGCTTCACCTTGAATCCTAAATCTTCGAAGCACCAACCAAGCTCCTGAAATCCTCGAAGCCAACACCTTGACTCATCCCGTGGCCTTCCAAGACTTGGGAGCACCATAAATCCTCATAATCTCCATCTTGGTGCCCCAAGCCTTGGCAAACCCCTCGACAATGCCCTCCTGCATGATCCCACTATCCCTGCACACTCGACAGCACTTGTGTAAATATCATCCGCCAATCCTCTTCAGCTACTATGCATCCTTGAGGCCTTTGGGATGATCGCCTCCACCGCTGAAGATCTTGTCTTGCACCTCTACACCATCCTAAAATTATAGGATTTCTTTTGCTTAGCAGCTGCATCACTTTTCTGTGAACTTTTTTGGAGAACCTACAGCATTTTTACTCCAGCACATGTTGTACCACTTGACATGATCTCCATAGAGCTATGTCTGTCCATCTGCACATGCCGCTCCATCTAAAACTGTGCATCATCGATGCTCTGAACTCATGCCAAATTTTCTCTTCACTTGTGAAGCCACCACTGTGGAGCTCCACCTATATCTGAAGTCCATCTGATGCTGTAGAAGTCGACTCTATCATCGAGTCCTTTGAGGCCAGCCACTCAATGCTGCACTACTGAGCCTCCTGCTGCACCTCGAACACCATCGCTGTCCCTTTGAATCCTCCGCACTCCATGGATCCCTTTAAAGCCATCTCAGATACCTCTGCAACTTGCGGGCACCTCCAAAACCCAAGAGCTCATCCAAATTTTTTGAATCTAGCGACTAAACCTAAGGAAATTCCACCCTAGTCCTTCTCTTCTGCCCCTACACTAGCCATCGCTTCAGTTGCACCTCGAGAACCATCCTCCACCTGAACCACGACTCTTCCTGGTGCTTCTATAGAAGAAACCTAATCCATGATACTCCGAGCTGCTAGAGACCTCCTGGCCCTCCCTGAGACCCCCTAGCTCTTCTTGAGATCTACACCCGATCTTTCTAAGATACCACTAACACTCTCTACTGAGATACACTCCTCGACTGCTACACCATCGAGCCTCTCTCAGCCCCATGTCTCTAGGGTAGCGCTCCTGCAGCACTCCAGTGCTCCCTGACTCATCTCTATGCCGCTCTACAGCCATCCAGTCAAGAATTATCCATAACTCAAGGATCGGATGAGGGCTACTGCAGCGATGGCTAGTAGCGAGTCAGAGGATGATGTCTTAGAGAATCTAATGAGGTATCTACTTCTTTCTAGTAGTAGATTTTAGATTCTGCATGTACATATCATGTTTATTGCAGAGAGGAGTAGCTTGACTCCCTAAAGAGCAACAAGGGCACTATTTATCTACCAGATGGATCGAGTTGTGTGATCAAAGGCATCGAATGGTCAGCTAGAGAATATATGATGGTGCAGTGAGAAGATTAGGAAAGATCCAATATATACCTAATTTTAGGTAGAATCTTATCTTACTGAGCAGATTGGATTCAAATAGCTATAGGTAGATAGCTAGTGATGGAATCCTGAAGATCATGCACGGCGATAAGGTTATATTAGAGAAAAAAAAGAGGATGAGAGGACATTACTATCTGGTAGGAAGCCCAATGCAAGGTGGAGCTTCAAGAGCCAGAGGGAGCCCAGTGCAAGGTGGAGCTCCACGTGAAGGTGGATCGGGCATGGGATGAGAGACTCGAAAGGATGAGAGGCAACGTCGTAGAGTGAAGTTCCTATTACAGTAGGAGACTCCCCCGAGCAGATCTTTAGTCAAAGTGGACATAGCCCATGATAGAGGTGGGATCGAGCGGCCTAGCTCGACTCCCACGTTTGCCCATTCATGATCAACAGGCATGCCCCAGGGCATGGGGATGAGATGGATCACAAGCTCTCAAAGTCAGGTGGAGGTCGAATGTCGAGTAGAGGTGGAGATTGTTAGAATTTGACATCTCGAATTTGATCTATAGCAGAGAAGAATCAGTATTAGCAAGCAGTCAAGCTAGCTTGGATATGAGGTCAAGCCAGCTTAGGCTGAGATCAAGCCGGCTTGAACCACAGTCGAGCCTCAGCCCGAGCCAATTCGAACCACAATCAAGCTGGCTCTCTCAGACAGACAGAAAGTAGGAGTTTGGATGAGATATAATCAAGCCAGCTCAACTCCTGACAGAGCTAGCTCAATGGAAATGAATAGAATAGGATGGGATTTTCTATTTGAACTTGGATTATAATTAATCTAAAGGATCTATGGAAGTTGCACATGGAGCACAAGATCCAGTGGCCATGGAGGATTGTGGTCATAATCTAAAGATTGGAAAATATTGCAAGACTCCATCAAAATCATGTTTGACTCATATTAGAAGAAAAAGCCCTGTTAGGACTCCTGTGAACTGCTGAGAAGAGGATTCTCATCCTATTTAAAGGGTTGAGGTGCTGTGGAGCAACATGGTGGCACGTGTGGCATAAGAGGCACGTAGAGAGGCTCAGACAGCCATCGAGAGGAGCTTAGCAGAGCATCGAGTACGTGCAGCCCAAGAGAGAGAAGCAATAGGTGCATAGAATCCAACGAGGAGACTGTGAGTGCAGAGCATCTTGTAGCTTCTGAGATTCTTCTTGGTATTCTAAGAGAGCTTTTATGAGGGTAGCTTCTAGTTGAAAGAAATTTATGTACGATGAGTTGAGAGTGGATGTTCTCCTCTTATACCTATTTTTTTCTTTCATAGTGGAACTTTGCATGCCCCGTGGAGGTGAGTTTTTAGGCTGATCCATATACTTGATTGTATTCTTGTTTTATTTTTCTTCTTTCTTTCTGTAACAATTCATCGGTACTAGATCCTTAACAAGTGGTATCAGAGTAGCTGATATCCCAACAGAGTACATTGACCAAAAAGCCTGGATCAGAGGATGCAGCAAAGCTTCCCTCTTAGAAGATTTCACAACTACTCTCCCCTCAACACTCCAAAAACTCAAGTACTGATAGTAATCAAGGAGCAACTACTAAGACTGAAAAAAATGCGGTCTCATCCAAGCAAGTGCAATCTAAATAAGTATTACTTATATCATTGTGACCACGGTCACGATACTAAGGAATGCAATCAGCTCCAGGATGAAATTGAGAAGCTAATCAGACGAGCCCAATTGGACCAATTTTTGCGATGTCGGCCAGAAAGGAGGAAAGATTGGCCAATAGCCTTGCCGCAACCAGAACCACCTCGAAGGGATGAACCACTAGAGATCAGCCTCCACTTGGGATCATCAACATAATCATTGGGGGACATTGGTAAGGGAAAGCTAGCGGATCGATAGGGTTAGTGAAGAAGTAGAGGACTGCGGAATCTATTGCTTTCACTAAAGAGGATGCACAAGGGATCCAATTCCTACATAATGATGTAGTTGTAGTTACTTTAAATATTATCAATTATGATGTACGCCATATTTTGATTGATGATGGAAGCTTTGCTAATATTTTATTTTACAATGCTTTCTCTAAAATGTCTATATCTGATAGTCATATGGGACCAATAAGTTCTCCATTGGTGGGGTTCACCGGTGATGCTATACTGGTTGAAGGAATAATTACTTTGCCAATTATGGTAGGTTGGCACCCAAAATAATCTAGAGCTCAAGTTGATTTTCTAGTGGTAAAGGCTCCCTCTACCTACAACATGATTCTCGGTGGACCTAGGTTGAATGCACTCCAAGCTATGGTATCAATATATTACTTGAAGATGAAGTTTTCAATAAAATACAGAGTTGGGGAGGTCAGGGGAGATCAAGCCCTAGCACATCATTATTACACAATTGCTCTGCAAGTAGAAAAGCAGCCAGAATCTATAGGATCCTGGTACCTCTCTGATACCAATTATTGGAGAGAAGAAGAACAAAGTAGATGGCCGGCACCTAGGGCTTAAAGTTGGAACTAGAGAGAGAAGAGTAGAGAGTTTTAAGGAGAAAAGCTCAATTGTATTCTACTCTATTGTAAAGATACAATACCTGAGTTTATATATCCTAGGATTTCTGCTATAGTACATGATCCCTAATAAACCCAAACCCCAGCTGAAAAACTCTCCTAGGATATGAAAGCACTCACCGAGCTCATGTACATATGTCTCACATGCTTTCATCTCCTGGATCTAAATCTGACCCATATATGAGTTAGCCCCCTTAAGACCTTATTGCTCCAGGCCTTAAGACCCTAAGATAAAAGCCTATCCTAAACCCAAATAGAAAACCCCATCCCATTCTATTCACCACCATTGAGCTGACTCTCTCAATAGCCGAGCCAGCTCGACTACATCTCGCCCGATACCTATCTTCTGTCTGCCTGAGATAGCTAGCTCGACTGCACCCCGAGCTGACTCGATCTTAGTCCGAGCCACCTCGGCTACATATCCAAGCCAGCTCACCTGTGTGTTAGCCCCTTGTCTTGGCTGATTCTTCTCCTGACTTTGATCCTTTGCTCCACCTTATGTCCTAGTTCTCTGGAGCACCTATCAAGCCCCTCAAGGTCCTCACACATGAATCTCGAGTTCCATGCAGGGCTACACACCACTTTCATTTAGGATAACTACTGTCTTAGCCTTAGGACTCACACCCATCCTAGTCTCTCGGAGCCAATACCCTGGCTCCTCCTGTGGACTCCGAAGGCTTGGGTGCACTACACCAGATCCTACAACCTCCACCTTGGGGTGCCTAAGCCCTGGCACACCTGACAATGTTCTCTTGCATGAACCCACTGTCGATGCTCATCCTAATAGCTACTTGTGTACACCTTGCCACCGCCATTCTTCTTCAACTGCTGAGCTCCCTTTGAGGCCTTTAGGATGATCGCCTCCATCATTGAAGATCTTGGCTTGCTTCTATGCACCATCCTTGGAGTTGTAAGAATCCTTCTGCTTGGCAGCTGCATCAACTATCCTGAACTTTCCTAAAAAATTTGCAACAATCCTATGCTGGTGCCTGCTGCATACCCTGACATGGTCTCCTTAGAACTTCGCCTGTCCTCCCACACGTGCTGCTCCACTTAGAACTGTGCATCTTCGACATTGGTACTAGGATATTGGTTCTCCTGCACTCCTCCGCTCTGAACTCATGTCACATCTCTCTCCATTTATGAAGCCACCTTTGCTCAATGCTTCATCTAAAATCAAAGTTCCCCTGATGCCGTAGAAGTCGACTCTATAACGAGTCCTTCAAGGACAACCACTCAACGCTACACTGTTGAGCCTACCGCTGCGCCTCAGACACAATCACTATCCCTTCAAACCCTCCACACTCAATGGACTTATCCAAAATCATCTCAGATACACTGCACCCTGTGGGATCTTTCGAGACCACCAAGAGCTCATCCGACTCTTCACTTGCAGCGATTGAACTGATGGAATCCGAGTTTTCTCCTTTGTTGCACTTCTTCTAAAGCGGACATTCTCGCTTAAAGTGCCTTGCTTTACCACACTTGAAGCATCTCTTGGATCCCTTACTGCCCCTTCACTAACCCTTCTTCTTCCCTTGCTTGGGCCTCTCTGAAACCATGAGACCCTCCTAGAAGATCTCCCTCTTCGTCATCCATTCCCACTGCTCGTTGGACCTTAGCACCGATATGATCTTCTCGTACACTAGCATCTCCTTACCATACAGCAATGTCATCACGAACGGATCGAAGCTCTCGGATAAAGAACATAGCAGCAATAAACTTTTATCCTCCTCTTCGAGATCCACCCTAATGTTGAGCAAATCCATGCTCATCCGATCGAACCACTGAATATGCCCCACAACATCCTCGCCCTCTTGCATCTGAAGGCTGCATAGTTGCTTTTTTAGCATCAACTTGTTGCACACATTCTTTCCTATATACAATTGATGTAACCTCAACCATAAACCCTTAGGTGCCTTCTCCTCCAACATGCCGTACAGTACCTCATCTGCCAGACAAGCCTTAATAGTGGCACATGCCTTTTTCTCCAAAGACATCCACTCCTTGTCTATCATCTCCTCTAGCCTATCTTCCAAGGCCGAATCCAGTCTCATCTGAACCAGCAGATCCTCCATCCTAACTTTCCACATTATGAAATTTTTCTTTCCTTCAAACTTTTCAAATCCTACCTTCAACCCACTGTTCTCCATGATTAGATGAATCAAAAATAGCAAATAGGTGGATCTAAAAAAATACCTTGACTAGGGATGGTAGATAGCAGCCCTGTGATCTCTTTCTTTCTCACGAAGCCTAGAGAAAGCCTTTAGATCTGAACCTTGCTGCTGATCTCTATTAAAATCTGATCTTCTTCCTTCTCCATGCTCAATCGGGCTCTGATACCACTTGTTGGATTCTGATACCTCTCTAATACCAATTGTTGGAGAGAAGAAGAATAAAGTAAATGGCTGGCACCTAGGGCTTAAAGTTGGAACTAGAGAGAGAAGAGTAGAGAGTTTTAGGAAGAAAAGCTTTATTGTATTCCACTCTATTGTAAAGATACAATACCTGGATTTATATATCCTAGGATTTCTGCTACACCACATCAACCCTAATAAATCCAAACCCTAGTTGAAAAACTCTCCTAGGCTAACCCAATACATGAAAGCACTCATCGAGCCCATGTACATATGTCTCACATGCTCTCATCCCCTGGATCTGAATCCAATCCATACATGAGTTAGCCCCCTTAAGACCTTATTGGTCCAAGCCTTAAGACCCTAGGATAAAAGCCTATCCTAGATCCAAACAAAAAATTCCTTCTAGTTTTATTCATCACCATCGAGC
The DNA here is from genome assembly GCA_006176705.1 of Cocos nucifera. Lineage (NCBI taxonomy): Eukaryota > Viridiplantae > Streptophyta > Magnoliopsida > Arecales > Arecaceae > Cocos > Cocos nucifera. Next base: position 30,728 of record QRFJ01004278.1, on the reverse strand, counting down.
TGGCACTCTCAAGAGCTGAGCCAGCTTAGCTACATCTCGTCCAAATCCTATCTTCTATCTGCCTGAGATAGTTGGCTTGACTACACTCTGAGTCGGCTCGATCTCAGCTCGAGCCCGCTCGGCTGCATATCCGAGCCAGCTCGCTTGTGTGTCAACCCCTTATCTTGGCTGATTCTTCTCCTAACTTTGGTCATTTGCTCCATCTTGTATCTCAGATCTCCAAAGCACCTACAAAATCCCTCAAGGTCCTCACACCTGAACCTTGAGTCTCATGCGGGGCTACATGCCGTCTTCACCTAGGACAACTCCTATTCAAGCTCTAGAACTTCTACCCATCCTAGTCTCTTGGAGCCTACACCCTGGCTCCTCCTATGGCCTTCCAAGATTTGGGAGCACCACACCAGATCCTATAGAATCTTGTTCAGTAGATGAACTTGATTTTCATGATGATTTGACTAAAGAATGAGGAAAATCAATCAACAACCTTATTACAGTCCCTTTGAATGATGGAAATGGCGACCACATCATCCAAATTGGCTCCAATCTAGGAGAAGAAGTCAGAAGATAGCTCGTCGCCTTTCTACACAAGAATGTCGATGGCTTTGCCTGGGTCCCCATAGATATGCTTAGTATCAATGCTGAAGTTGTAGAGCATCACCTAGTTGTAAATCACAAGCGCCGTCCTGTGAAGCAAAAGAAGTGCAGCTTTGTGCCTGAGTGACAGAAGACTATCACGAATGAGGTGGACAAGCTTCTCAAAGCTAAATTTATCCAAAAGATATCCTACTCGGATTGGATTGCAAATATGGTTCTTATCAAGAAGGTAAATGGCAAGTGGAGGATATGCATAGACTTTACTAATCTAAACGAAGCCTACCTAGAGGACAACTATCCTCTATCCAGAATTGATCAACTGGTGAATGCAACCTCAAGCCATGAGCTTGTCACTTTTATGGATACTTTCTCTAACTATAATCAAATCTGGATGGCACCAGAAGATGAGAAGAAAAACTACTTTTATTACTGACCATGATCTTTATTACTATAGGATTGTGTCTTTTGGACTTAAAAATGCAGGTGCGACCTATAAGTGCCTGGTGAATAAAATTTTTAAGAAGCAGATTAGCCACAACATGAAAGTTTATGTAGATGACATGCTCATCAAAAGCCAATCTTCAAGAAACTACATTGCCAACCTGGAAGAGACATTTAATACCCTCCGAAAGTACCAAATGAAGCTGAACTCAACCAAATGCATTTTTGAAGTGACTTCAAAAAAGTTCTTAAGATTCATGGTATCAACATACAGCATCAAAATAAATCTAGAGAAGATCCGAGCCATCTAGAAAATGACCCATCCAAAGATAATAAAAAAAGTTTAGTGCTTGACGAGAAAGATCATGGCTTTGAATTGCTTCATCTCAAGATCGATGGAATGTTGCATGCCTTTCTTTCAAGTGTTTAAGCAACCAAAAAACTTCTGCCAGCCCCCTAAATGTCAGCGGGCATTTGATAAATTAAAAAACCACCTCAGCTCACCTTCCCTTCTTGCCTAGCCTGAACCTGACAAATAGTTGTTCTTGTACTTGGTAGTATCTCTCGCAGCCATTGGAGCTATTTTGATTAGAAAAGAGTTTAGAAATCAATCTACTACATAACCTAAGTTCTGAGAGATGCAGAAATAAGGTATACTCAATTGAAAAAACTGATCTATGCCTTGTTGATTGTAGTTAGAAAGCTTCGACCTTATTTTCAGGGGCATACAATAACAATCCTTACCGACCAACCAATAAAAGCAATTCTTCACCGACTAGATACTTTTGGGAGAAAACAAAATAAGCAATTAAACTTATAGAATTTGATATCAAGTTTCAATCTCAGCCATCAATTAAAGCTCAAATACTAGTTGATTTTATGATAGAGTATACCATTCCTGATCCGACTGAACCTGAGCAACAAGAAGTCGGCACTTCCAATTTACAGCTGAACTTTCCTAAAGAGAAAGTAAACCTTTTTGAAGATTTTTGGGCTATATACGTCAATGGTTCGTGCAATGCTTTTGGAGCAGATCCAGGTTTGATTCTTATCAACCCAGATGGAATTGTTGCTAAATATGCACTGTGCTTCGAATTTTCTGCTACCAATAATAGGACAGAATATGAGGTTCTGATTGTAGGATTGAGAATAGCCAAAGAATTGGAGACAAACTATGTGAAAGTTTATAGTGATTCATAATTAATGGTGGGGCAGGTCAATGGAAACTATGAAGTCCGAAAAAAAAATATGAAGAAGTATCTAGACAAAGTGAGAAGTTTAATTTCGGCCTTCAGTGATTTTGATATTCAGCAAATCTCAAGAATAGAGAATTCTAGGGCCGACCTTCTATCCAAGCTGGCTATTTTGGCTCAAAATAAGCCGCCTAAGGAAGTTTTCTTTAAAGTTCTCTAGCATCCAAGTTCAGAGGAATCTCAAATAGTAATGCAAGTGGATCCTTAGCCCAGCTAGATCAACCTGTTAATCCTATATCTTAAAGATAGCATCCTCTCTAAAGATCCCAAAGAAGCTCAGAAATTGAGAAATCAGGCTTTCCATGATGTCTTATATAAGAACAAATTATACAAGAGATCTTACTCCTTGCCACTTCTCAAGTGCCTCGGACTATCTAAAGCTGATTATACCATAAGAGAAGTTCATGAAGGAGTATGTGAAAATCATTTTGGAGCTAGATTATTATCATATAAGTTGCTCTGGTGAGGATATTATTGGTCAACTATGCAGTAAGATACAGTTGATTATATAAGAAAATGTGATTGATATTATGAATTATTTTCGGACATGTAGAAATATTTGTACCTTCTACCAATCTTGAGAAAATAAGTTGGAGATGATAGCAAGCAGGATGAAGATCAGATGATTGGTAGATTTAGGACGATGGTAGAGAGAAAGAGAGAAGAAGCTAGGGTTTCAAGGAGAAAAAGAATTTCTATTCCACAACTCAAAAAATATTACATAGACAAAGTATATATATGCACCTTGAGCCAACAAGACTCAGTCCTAAAAAACTCTCCTAGGTTAACCCATACATGTAAGTACTCATCCAAGCCTATGTACACCAATGTCTTGCATGCTCTCACCTCTTGGACTAAAGACCCAACCCAAAACATGAATTAGCTACCTTAAAACTTCTCAAACCAGACCTTAAGACCCCTTGGATTAAATCCAATCCAAGATCAAATAGAAAATCCCATGCTCATCTGTCTACCTATTCGAGCTGGCTCGACGAAGACTTAAGCTGGCTCGACGAAGACTTAAGCTGGCTCGACTATCTATCAAGCCACAAAATCCTGAAATATGTTCTCTATTTAACTAAGAGAGCCAGCTCAATCTTAGCCCGATCTAGCTTAATCTCAGTTCGAGCCGGCTCGACCCATATTCGAGCTAGCCCGATAGTGTGTTAGCCCTCTATCTCAGCTGATACAACTCTAGCTGATCCTAGCCTTTAGGAGCCACCATCTTGACTCCTTAATAGTCTTCCAAGTCTTAGGGGCACCACCCTTGCTCTTCCAATCTCTACCTTAGTGCCCTAAGGCTTGAGGCAACTTTATCCTATCCATCAAACATATCGATTTCATACATCAATGAAAGTTGTCCCATGGAAGTATTTTTGTCAGTGCATCCACTAGATTCTCCTTGGTGTGGACCTTCACCAACTCCACCTAGCCTTCCTCCACAAGCTCTTTGATCTGGTGGTATCTTATGTCGATGTGCTTTGTCCTTGCATAGTAGATAGAGTTCTGAGCAAGTAACAGTGCACTCTAGCTATCACAATGCATCTTGATGGCCTCCTACATGAGACCCATCTCCAACACTAAGCCCTTCAGCTATAGAGACTCCTTCAATGCCTCCATGATACTAATATATTCTGCCTCAGTAGTGGATAAGGCTGTGATGGGCTGCAAGCATGATCTCTACGAAACCAGACCTCCAAACAGGCTAAACACAAAACCTATCATTGATCGCCAAAAGTCCACGTCTCCACCCAAATCTACATCCACAAACTCTCTTATCTACCCCTGAGCTTCCTTGGACATGTCGAAGAGTTTCTCAGCTCCATCTTGCTATCCATAGTAGATGACAACTCCAATGATACTCGCCAAGTACCTGAAGATCCACTTTAATGCTTGCCAGTGCTCCCTACTAGGCTATGCCATGAACCTGCTGACCTGACTCACTGTATGGATGATATCCAGCCTACAACACACCATGACATATATTAGGCTCCCACACTAGAGGTATATGGTACTCTCTTCACCTCCTGAGCCTCCACCTCAATCTGTGGCAACATCATCTTCGAGAGTTTGAAGTGCCCGGCAAATGGCAACTCCACCGACTTTGCTACCTTCATTTTGAACCTCTCCAAGACCTTCCTAATGTAGCCTCTTTGAGATAAATATAGCATCCTCTTGGCTCGACCACTAAAGATTTTCATGCTTAGGATCTTCCTTGCAGGCCCCAAATCTTTCATCTCAAACTCTCGAGACAAGGTTGCTTTTAGTTCCTATATAACTTTTCTACTCTTGCATGCTATAAGCATGTCATCCATATACAAGAGTAGGAACATCCTAGACTCATCCTCCAAAGATTTAACATACACACAAGAGTCATACTCACACCTGAAAAATTTAATGCTCCTCATATAAGAGTTAAATTGCTTGTATCATTGCCTCGGCAATTGCTTCACCTGAAAAATTCAATGCTCCTCATATAAGAGTTAAATTGCTTGTATCATTGCCTCGGCAATTGCTTCAGCTCATACAATGATTTTTGTAGCAAACAGACATTTTCTTCTGCTCTTGGCTCTTGGAATCCTGGTGGCTGCTCCATGTAAATGCTCTCCTCTAAATACCCATGGAGGAATGCCATCTTGACATCCATCTACTCCAGCTCCAAGTCTTGAGCTGCCACGATGCTCAGCAGCATCCTGATGGAAGTATACCTGACGACGTGAGAAAATACTTCACTAAAGTCAATGTCTTTCTTCTAGAAGTATCTCTTGGCCACTAACCTCACCTTATACCTGACACCTTCCTCCTCTAAAGGCCCCTCCTTGCGTTGGTAAACCCACTTGCAATCAATGAATTTCTTTTCTTATGGCAATTGCACCAATCACCACGTCTCATTCTTGTGAAGAGACTGCATCTCTTCGAACATTGCTTGCACCCATCTCTCTCTATCCTAGCTATCCATAACCTTCTTATAGGTGTAGGGGTCTTCATTTGCTGTCATCAAGACATATGATAGCATATCCATGAAGTCGTATCATTCTAGCCATCTAATGTTCCTTTTGGGCTTGTGCAGTGCAACCCTGATGTCTATCCTAGGTCTAGCTTGCTTCTACTAGGTCTCCTAGCTTCTTCCATCTATCTGAGCTCTCTCCACCTATGGAGACACCTTTGATGAATGCTCCACCTAAATTCCAAATCCTCTCGATGCACTTATAAGTGGCAAAATAGAATAAGATGTTAGTTATCCAACACTACCCTACTGGACCTCGTATTGCACCTACTACTCCTCCATGCCATCTCACCTTTGGAAAATTGAATTCTCATTGAAAATGACATCCCTACTAATGATGACTTTCTTCTCTAAGGGATCCCATAGTCGGTATCCTTTAATTCCTCATAGATATCTTAAGAACACTATCTTCCATGACCTAGCATCCAACTTGCTTCACTCACTAGCACCGATGTGCACAAATGCCGTGCACCCAAATACCCTTAGATGGCTCAATCCAATCTTCCTTCCAGACCATCTCATCTCTGGAATACCACTATCTAACTTTGTATGAGATGATTGATTCATCAGATAGTAGGCTGCATCCACTATATCAATCTAGAATGCCTTCAAAAGCTCTGCCTGCAATCTCATGCACCGTGCCTTTTCCAAAAGAATTCTGTTAATCCTTTTGGCCACCCTATTTTGCTGATTAGTTTCTTTCATCGAGAAGTGCCTTTTGATGCCACACTCCTTGCAAAAACTTTGAAACTCTTTACTGGTGTATTCTTCATCGTTGTTTGACCGTAGATACTTCAAACTCCGACCTATCTCCTTCTCCACCTTTGCTTTCCATACCTTAAACCTGGAGAAGACTTTTGATTTTTTCTTTATGAAGTAGATCCATACCTTCTTCGAGAAATTATCTATGAAGATCAAGAAGTATCTCACCCTATTTCTGACTGAAAATGGAGTTGGTCCCCACACATCAGTATGAACTAGTTCTAGTGGGGTTGCACTATGGGCTAAGCTAATGGCAAATTGCACTCTCCTCTATTTATCCATCTGGCATGGCTCACTAACCTCTGTAACACCTCCATCTAGATCTAAAATCAAACCATGCTTGCTCAGCTCCTTCATCCCATGGTCACTCATGTGGCCTAGGTGGTAGTGCCACAACCAATAAGCCCCCTACTGATCTTGTAATGTAGCTGCTACATCAGATACCTCAGTCCCCATAGATCCTTCCAACTTATAGAGATTGTTCTCCATCCTCCTTCCTTTCATCATCACTATAGCACTATTGAAGATATTAAGAACTCCACTCTTGGCATGATTGCTGAAGCTGCAACCGCTCCACTCTAGGTGGTCCAGTGACATGAGATTTTTCTTCAGATCTAGAATATGCTTCACATTTATAAGAGTCCGCACCATCCTATCAAACAGCCTCACCTGGATGCTTCTAATACCAGCGACTCTGCATGGGTGATCATCTCCAAGTGTCATGCTTTCCTCATCAATCTTGGTGTATGAAACAAACCAAGACTAATATAGGGTGTAGTAATGCAAACAGTCTGAATTTAGGATCTATACATCTGTGTATCTCCTGTGACCATCTAATAAAACTAAGAGGTCATCCTCCATCTCACTATCAGCCACCATACTCAATGCATTAGATCCACTCTTCTCTCCCTTTTTGTTCTTTCACTGCTGGCAATCACATCTAAAATGTCCGATCTCATTGCACTTGTAGGACCTGGCTTCCTTTTCGCTCTTGCTCTTCTAGGACTTTGACCATCTCCTTGACTTGCCTCTATCCTTTGATCTTTCAGAACTCTCCCCTATGGTCAAGTCCTCTTGGAAAACACCTTCATAGGTCAACCTCTCCCGTTGTTCGTTAGTTCGCAGCACTAAGACCATGTCTTCATACTCTAGGATCTCCTTGCCATAGAGCAATGTCATTACCAATGGATCATAGGATGAGGGCAATAAGTATAATAAAAGCAATGATTTATCTTCTTTCTCCATCTTTATCCCAATATTCAGTAACTCGTTACATATTTGATCGAATTTCTGGATATGAACCAAAACATCTCCGCCTTCCTACATCCGAAGGCTGTACAATCTCTTCTTCAACATCAGTTTATTGCACATATTTTTTTCCATATGCATGATCTACAACTTTGACCATAAATCCTCTCGGGGTCCTCTCCTCTAAAATTGAATAGAGTGCCACATCTGCTAAGCATCCTCTGATCATACAGCAGGCCTTCTTTTCTAGGAACATCCACTAACGATCTGACATCCCTTCAGGCTTCTCATCCAATGCCTGAACCAAGTCAGCTTGAACTAGAAGATCTTTCACATGAACTTTCCATATGAAAAAGTTTCTTTTCCCATCGAACTTCTCAAAATCAACCTTCACGTTGCTTCCCATGGCTGGATCCAAGGCCAAAATGCAACACAAACTCCAAGGGATTTGAGAAATAACTTGACAAGACCTTGCTAAATTTACAACACCTAAAGATCTTCAACTTTTGGCATCTTCTCCTCCTTCCACACAACTCAGGCTTTGATTGTTAGGATTTGATGCCTTGAATTTGACCCACGGTAGAGAAGAATCAATATCTGCAAACAGTCGAGCAGGCTCAGATACGATGTCGAGCCAACTCAAACCACAGTCGAGCCGACCCTCTCAAGCAGATAGAAAGCAGGTATTCGAACGAGACACGATAAAGCCAGCTTGACTGTTGACAGAGTCGGCTCGACAAAAATGAATAGAATAGGATGGGTGTTTCTGTTTGGACTCGGATTATAATTAATCTAAGAGATCTATGAGAGTTGCACATAGACCACAGGATCCAATAGTCACGAAGGGCTACAGTCATGATCTGAAGGTTGGAAAACATTCCAAGACTTCATCAAGATCATATTCAATTCATATTAGAAGAAAGAGCCTTATTAGGACTCCTATGAACTACTGAAAAGAGGATTCTCATCCTATTTAAAGATCTGAGATACTGTAGAGCAAAGGGTGGCACATGTGGCATGAGAGGCATGTAGAGAGTTTCAGGCAACCGCCAAGAGAAGCTTGGCAGAGCACTAAGTACATGCAGCCTACGAGAGAGAGAAGCAATAGGTGCATAGCATCCAACATGGAGGCTATGTGGGTAGAGCATCTTGTAGCTTTTGAGAATTTTCTTAACATTCTTAGAGAGCTTTTATGAGGGTAGCTACTAATTGAGAGAGATTTATGTACAGTGAGTTGAGAGTGGGTATTCTCCTCTTGTAGTTATTTTTCTCTTTCATAGTGAAGTTTTGCATGTCCCATGGAGCGAGCCTTTAGGTTGATCCACGTACTTGATTATTTTTTTATTTTATTTTTTTTTCTTCCTACCATAATAATTTGATACTAAATCCTCAACAAGTGGTATCATCGGAGTTGATATCACCAATAATTTATTATTCCAAATGGCTGCTCTGATACTAATCTATTGAGAACTATCCGTGCTACCTGATGATTATAGAAATAGCAACAAGGATCCAAAAAAATAGATGGTCATCCTATCAAACCCTAGAAAACCCTAGGGCGAGGAGAAGAGAGGGAGAACGAGAGAGGAAGAGAGAATTTTCAGGGAGAAAAAGGCTTGTATTTCATTCATGTTAATTTACAAACTAAATACAGAGTATACATATATACCTGATCAAATTGATCCAACCTAAAAAACTTCCATAGCTAACCTAATGTGATGCACTTCCAAAGCCCATGTACACCCATGTCTCACATGCACACACCCATTGGACTAATCCCTAGTCCAAGTCATGTTATTCCAGATGGCTGCTATGATACCAATCTGTTGGAAACTATCCTTGCTACTTGATGATTGCAGAAATAGCAATAAAGATCCAAGAAAATAGATGGCCATCCTATCAAACCCTAGAAAACCCTAGGGTAAGGAGAAGAAAGGGAGAACGAGAGAGGAAGAGAGAATTTTCAGGGAGAAAAGGGCTTGTATTTCATTCATGTGTTTTTTTTACAAACTCAATACATAGTATATATATACTATGCACACATATCTCACATGAGGGAGAAAAGGGCTTGGATGGATTTTTCTTCTTTCTGTTTGATGTTCATGAGGGAGTCGAAACCTCGACGGGGGCATCGGTTGCTGATGAAATGAGCCGCAAATAGATAGCTCATTTGATCAAAAAAAAAATGGTACCTAGCTTAAGGGCTGAATACCAATTTTTGACTGCTCCCTTCAAAGTGGATGAAAAAGCTCGACACAAGATGGCTTCTAGCACATCATGGAGCAGCATCATTATTCGGAAAGCCTCCAGATGGTCAACCGAATTGAAGGTTCCATCATAGCTCTTGAACTGGGGGAGCTTGAAGTTTGGTGGGATGGATTCCTACATAATCTTTTGGGAGAAAGGAGGGTCGGTGTAGATGTCGTCGCCGTGGGAGGGGAGAGCATGGCAGAGTTCCTTGATCCATCGGTTCATCTCCTATATTTTTTGGTCTAGGAGATCCTCTCGATCATGGATCTCCAAGGTCTTCTAACTGAACGGGGGCAAAGTCCCACTGATAACCTAATGTGATGCACTCCTCGAGCCCATGTACACCCATATCTCACATGCACACATCCATTAGACTAATCCCTAGTCCAAGACATAGGTTAGCCCCGTAGGACCTCACAAACTAAGGTCCTAAGTCTCTAGGATTAAACTCAATCCTAGGCCAGAACAAAAATCATGTCCTATTCTATTCACCGCTCGAGCCAGCTCAGTCAGCAGTCAAGCCAACTCGATTAGCAATCAAGCCAGCTTGACTGTGATGTCTCCTACGAGAGCCCAAATCACTGCTCTCTATTCTATTGCTCAAGCCGACTATCTCAGGATCTGAGTCGGCTTGACTTCTACTCGGGCTAGCTCTGATAAGAACCGATCCTACCCTTTCAGTGTGTCAGCCTGATACACTTTTTGGACTTTGCTCGAGCTGGCTCTCTCAGGATTTGGACCGGCTTGACTGAAGCATTGGCTGAAGCTCTTTGATGGTTGGTTTCATTCATTCTTTGCTCTCTCTCTATCTACTTCTAAGGCTTGAGAGTACCATACCTATGTTAGATATATGTGCCCTAGAAGCCAGAATTGGCTGACACTTGTAATACACTTCTAGGGGCAAAATTGTAATTTTGACTATAATTTATAAAATGGGTTATTTTCTATCACACTTGTGTATTTAGTGTCTGTGATACATCCTTTGAGTTAATGATAATGATAATTCATATTTTCAAGAGTTGAAAATTTAAGACATGAATAATCATTATTAACTCATAAACAGCTCCCGACCATAGGATCATCACGAGGATGGTGATTGATCCGGAAGGTTGGTGTACGATCGCTTCTCTTTAGTAGATGAGTCTTGAGTCTACGGTGTGGAGACACCAGAGCGAGAGTACAGGTACTCGTTAGAGAATGAGGGCACTGAGCGTGACCACCTCGAGTAGTCATTAGGAAGTCTACCTTCTCGTCAATGACTGACTCGATGCTGCAGTAGTGTGTCTGGTTCTTTGACCTGAGATGCATCGGCAGTTCACCTTGAGGGTGTTATAGTTTGACTACACCATTACTCGGTCTCCTAGCCATATGGAACCCTGAGGTGTATGTTGGCTATTAGCATGTTCATTGTAGGAACTGGATTGCATCAAGATGGGAATCTATCTACCTCGGTGGTAGAGGAGCAGCCCTATGATGATCATGAGAATCAAGTCCAGAAATCCATGGCCATGGTAGAGTGAAATAATAGAAAGAGTTTCTATTTAGATTTTCACATTGGACTCGAATCGAATGATTACATCATATGACAGAGACTAGGGTTTGACGAGTTCACCTTAACCCTAATCTGATCGGGGCTCAAGATAGAAGAACTTGAATCACACAGGTAGCTGCACCAAGAGGTTCGCATTCAGCTCTGATGGGTTGCCACCATATACTGCTAGGTGTCACTGGTGGATTTTGGGAGCAATTAGAATGATTTAGATGATCGATCATTCTAGCTGTTCGAATCAGAAGAGTTCTGATCCATCGAAAGGAGTTTCGATGATGTCTATGATAGAGATCATGACATATCCCATTACCATACAGAACTGAACCTAACTGGGTCACACAAACAAGGGTTTGAATCTGGTGATCATCAATTGAACTGATCTAGTTCAATTGATCTGAATGAGATTCAATTAGGTTCAAGGAAATCGTGCTAGCACTCGATTGAACCTAACGTTCTTCTTTTACTATCATAAATAAGTTGTCCTGACTGAGCCAAAGGAGTTTGTGCTCAATCAGAGGCCTTCATATGGTCTGACTAGGAGGTTGTCCAAGTCAGAATAGGTTGTCTTATTTGTAAGACATTACCTACCAATTTTGGTCACCTGCCATTTCTTGTTCTTTGACTTTGGTCAAAAGTCTACCTTTGACTGGTCAAACATTGACCATTCACCCTTTGACTTTTGACCACATGTCATGCACCTATTGGAGAGCTGGTGGGGGCCTGTCCCCCTGCCAGAACCTGGCAAGGAGAAGGGCGCACGCCAAGGGTGGCGTGAGCCCAAGTAGGAGGCGCCTAGGAGTCCTTGTTGGACAAGGACTCCACCTCCCTTTTGGATTCCAATCAGAGTTCTACTAAGAATCCAGTTTGACTGGTCTTAGGCGCCCTCTAAGGAGGAATCCAGGGGTCTCTATTCCAACCAATCAGATTTAGATCTGATTTCACAAAGGGTTGTGATTGGTTGAGAGGAAGAGGAGTTGGATCACAAGAGGTCTATAAATAAGACCCTGCGCCCAACCCTAATTCTAATAGAGATTTCCCACGCCCCAAGGCTGCCTCTCCCCTCCTTCTCCATGCCATAGTCTCTTCTCCCCTTGCTCTCCACGTCCAAAAGTGTTTTGGATTTAGGTTGGTGCGATTCAGATCAAAGAAAGGCGATCAAAAGCAAGAAGGCTGCGCTGCTGCAAAAGGACGACTGCAGATCTTCAAAAGAGTTTTGAAGATCCTCCAGATCAGATCCAGATCTGATTTTTGGAGGTGTGATAGAGAAGAAGAGGATCTCCAGATCCAACCCAAGTGGATACCGGTAGAGGCCAGGCGCTTGCGTGGCTAAGATCCAGAACCTTCCGCTGCAATCAGGATCATCTACAGGGTAATAGGATTACCCAAATCAGGTAAATTAAATTTGATTTAATTTATCTTATTTTATTTTATTTATTAAAATAATAAGAATCAGATCTAAAACTTATCAAGATCTGATTGAGATCAAGAGAAAATTTTTGAAATATATCTCTTGATCTAATCAGATCTGGACGAACCTGGACCGGGAAATTAGGATTTCCCTTCAACTGGTATCAGAGCCATGGTTCTAAATTATTTAGATCTGATTTTAATTTTATTTTAATTAGAAAATAAAGTGATTTTAGATGTCACATGAGATGTGATCAGATCTGAAATCAAAAAAATTAAAATTAAATGATTTGGATCTAAGATTACATGAAGATATGCATGACTAGTTCTAGAATAGAATAGTTCTATAGAATAGTTTTGCATGTCTTTGATTTAATCTGATTAAATCATATTTTAGATCTTCTTATTTACTATTTTCTGATATTATAAGTGTTATAATAACATCTGATAAACAGCAAATAAAAATTATTTAATTTTAAATATCATATGAGATATGATAGATGCATGACTAGACTAGTTGTAGAATAGTTCTACATAATTGTCTAGATTAGAATTTATTTTGATTAGATCAATTTAAATCTAATTTTTTAGATTATTATGTGATAATTTAGATCTGAAAACATGCATGATTTGATACATGAGATGTATGCAAAATATGCCTTGATTAGATCTAAATTTGTATATGAGATATATGATATAGATCTATAACTGTTTTGTAGATTTACATGTTCCTGATTAAGGCGTTCCTCTTGGCCGTCCGGTCATAAGAACGAAGAAGGGTTTAAAGGCCCTCTCTTCCCATTCGATGGGGTGTTCTTATGACGTGTAGGGGTGCTGCGTGTTCGTCCTTAATCAGAAACCCAAAACTTACTTTCTGCAAAACCCTAGATCCTGAAACCCTAGGATTTATTGTGCATATTTTGCTTATGAACCCAACTTAATTAAGAATTAAGTTTATGGAATATTAATTAGGTCTAAAATTGAGAATTTCAGATCTAAGACATATTCATAATACTGGGTTCGGGCTTGGGTAGCTCAATTAGGTCTAAGCGGTTGATCAAACCGAATCAAGAGTTGGTTAGATGGGATCAACAATGCTTAAATTGACCAGCCTAATAGGATTAAGTCTGGGTCAAGATCGAGTCACGATCAAGCAAGACCTAATTAGGCTCAGAGGTTAGAGTCTGGATTGTAGGCTAACCCAATTGGTTCTGACTCAACAATTTGGTGTCTAAGGTAAGTTTGGCACAGACGACCGACTGGTTTTTAATTGGAAGCTACTCGACCTGAATGCGTTCTTGTGCGAGTTAACGGCATATTCCTTCCACCGATCTCACTTACCTGGCCATATCTGTTGACACAGTTCTGATCTGAGGTGGTCAATAATCCGAGCTGACCCATGCCACTAGGTTAGTCATAATTGTTATGACTAAGCCAAGTCTAGTTTAATGAGACCTGAATCAATTCTCCCTAAGAAAAGATTAAGTCCGAGGTCTTCCACCATTGTAGACGTGCGGGCCCTTCCCGGGGTTGATTGTTCTCGGCTGGATACAGTGGCTCAGTTGCACCGGGAAGACGCAACCATGTCTATTAGGCATTGGATGCTATGGGCTGGAGGATGAGTTGGGCTCAATATTCCGGATACGGTGAGAGACCCAATTAGGAACCCAGTCTATGCAAATGGTGGGTTTGACTTAACTAAGGAGTGGATCAATATTTCCGGATACGGTGAGATTCATGAATTAGAGACCAAGTTTGGGTGCACCATGATTAGAGAATCATTGAACAAGAGTTGTTCACTCATTGGCTAACCCATCACCAATAACTGTTAGGTGAGGTGATGAGTCAGTTGGTGAGACCGCACCACCCACTAGAAATCATCAATCGCGGAGATTTTCGCATCTCTACAGAGGGAGTGTAGGGATCCGAGAAAATAGTGGGAGCTAATTTGTTTAAAAATAAAATCCCTAAACAAATTGGTCAAGTCAAAATTATAGTATCTAACTAGAATCTTTGACTCTCTACAGGAAAATGTCTGCGTCAAACCCATTGGCACGTATCCTAGACACACATAGACTGACTGGACCCAATTATAAAGATTGGCTCAGGAACTACAAAATTGTTTTGGGTTCAGAGAAGTTAACACATGTTTTGGACCAGGACCCTCCCACCTTACCAGCTCGTCCATCCACTGAACAGAGAGCGTCTCTGGAAAAATGGATTGACGAAGACAATAAGGCCAGATACTACATGTTGGGCTCGATGTCTGATGAGCTCCAGCGCCAACATGAAGATATCGGGACTGCTCGCCAAATGTTGGCTCACCTGCAGGAAATGTTTGGTGAACAGAGTCGCGCAGCCAAATATCAAGTCACGAAACGACTTTTTAAGGCTAAGATGCGTGATGGGCAGTCAGTCCAAGATCACTGTCTGACAATGATCAAGGACATGGAAGAGCTTGAGAAGCTCGGTGTGAAGTTGGACTTGGACTTGCAGAATGATATTATTCTGCAATCCTTGACTGATGCATATGGGCAATTCATCATGAATTACCACATGCATAAACTTCAGAATTCCTTGGCCGAGTTGATGAATATGCTGGTTACCGCTGAGCTTTCTATGAAAGGTTCTAAAGGCTCAGTTCTTGCTATGGAACGGACTTCTTCCAAAAGAAAGTCTTATGGAAAGAAAAAAAAAGTCTGTGAAAAAGCAAAAGGTAGAAGGATCAAAGAAGAAGAAGGCAGAACCGAAGAAGAAGGTGTTAGATATATGTGCCCTAGAAGCCAAAATTGGCTGACACTTGTAATACACTTCTAGGGGCAAAATTATAATTTTGACTATAATTAATGAAATGGGTTATTTTCTATCACACATGTGTATTTAGTGTCTGTGATACATCCTTTGAGTTAATGGTAATGATAATTCATATTTTCAAGAGTTGAAAATTTAAGACATGAATAATCATTATTAACTCATAAACAGCTCCCGACCATAGGATCATCACGAGGATGGTGATTGATCCGGAAGGTTGGTGTACGATCGCTTCTCTTTAGTAGATGAGTCTTGAGTCTACGGTGTGGAGACACCGGAGCGAGAGTACAGGTACTCGTTAGAGAACGAGGGCACTGAGCGTGACCACCTCGAGTAGTCATTAGGAAGTCTACCTTCTCGTCAATGACTGACTCGATGCTGCAGTAGTGTGTCTGGTTCTTTGACCTGAGATGCATCGGCAGTTCACCTTGAGGGTGTTATAGTTTGACTACACCATTACTCGGTCTCCTAGCCATATGGAACCCTGAGGTGTATGTTGGCTATTAGCATGTTCATTGTAGGAACTGGATTGCATCAAGATGGGATCTATCTACCTCGGTGGTAGAGGAGCAGCCCTATGATGATCATGAGAATCAAGTCCAGAAATCCATGGCCATGGTAGAGTGAAATAATAGAAAGAGTTTCTATTTAGATTTTCACATTGGACTCGAATCGAATGATTACATCATATGACAGAGACTAGGGTTTGACGAGTTCACCTTAACCCTAATCTGATCGGGGCTCAAGATAGAAGAACTGAATCACACAGGTAGCTGCACCAAGAGGTTCGCATTCAGCTCTGATGGGTTGCCACCATATACTGCTAGGTGTCACTGGTGGATTTTGGGAGCAATTAGAATGATTTAGATGATCGATCATTCTAGCTGTTCGAATCAGAAGAGTTCTGATCCATCGAAAGGAGTTTCGATGATGTCTATGATAGAGATCATGACATATCCCATTACCATACAGAACTGAACCTAACTGGGTCACACAAACAAGGGTTTGAATCTGGTGATCATCAATTGAACTGATCTAGTTCAATTGATCTGAATGAGATTCAATTAGGTTCAAGGAAATCGTGCTAGCACTCGATTGAACCTAACGTTCTTCTTTTACTATCATAAATAAGTTGTCCTGTCTGAGCCAAAGGAGTTTGTGCTCAATCAGAGGCCTTCATATGGTCTGACTGGAGGTTGTCCAAGTCAGAATAAGGTTGTCTTATTTGTAAGACATTACCTGCCATTTTTGGTCACCTGCCATTTCTTGTTCTTTGACTTTGGTCAAAAGTCTACCTTTGACTGGTCAAACGTTGACCATTGACCCTTTGACTTTTGACCACATGTCATGCACTTATTGGAGAGCTGGTGGGGGCCTGTCCCCCTGCCAGAACCTGGCAAGGAGAAGGGCGCACGCCAAGGGTGGCGTGAGCCCAAGTAGGAGGCGCCTAGGAGTCCTTGTTGGACAAGGACTCCACCTCCCTTTTGGATTCCAATCAGAGTTCTACTAAGAATCCAGTTTGACTGGTCTTAGGCGCCCTCTAAGGAGGAATCCAGGGGTCTCTATTCCAACCAATCAGATTTAGATCTGATTTCACAAAGGGTTGTGATTGGTTGAGAGGAAGAGGAGTTGGATCACAAGAGGTCTATAAATAAGACCCTGCGCCCAACCCTAATTCTAATAGAGATTTCCCACGCCCCAAGGCTGCCTCTCCCCTCCTTCTCCATGCCATAGTCTCTTCTCCCCTTGCTCTCCACGTCCAAAAGTGTTTTGGATTTAGGTTGGTGCGATTCAGATCAAAGAAAGGCGATCAAAAGCAAGAAGGCTGCGCTGCTGCAAAAGGACGACTGCAGATCTTCAAAAGAGTTTTGAAGATCCTCCAGATCAGATCCAGATCTTAATTTTTGGAGGTGTGATAGAGAAGAAGAGGATCTCCAGATCCAACCCGAGTGGATACCGGTAGAGGCCAGGCGCTTGCGTGGCTAAGATCCAGAACCTTCCGCTGCAATCAGGATCATCTACAGGGTAATAGGATTACCCAAATCAGGTAAATTAAATTTGATTTAATTTATCTTATTTTATTTTATTTATTAAAATAATAATAATCAGATCTGAAACTTATCAAGATCTGATTGAGATCAAGAGAAAATTTTTGAAATATATCTCTTGATCTAATCAGATCTGGACGAACCTGGACCGGGAAATTAGGATTTCCCTTCAACCTAAGCTCACAATCTCCATCTTGGTACTCTCAAGTTCTTATGAACTCAACTCTATCATCAGCCCCATCAGTACCATATAATTATGAAAACTATTCTATGAAAGTACCTTTGTAAGTACATCAACTAGATTTTCTTTGGTGTAAACCTTCACCAACTCCACTTCACCATTCTCCACCAACTCTCTAATTCAATGGTATCTAATATCAATGTGCTTGGTCTTCGCATAATACATAGAGTTCTGTGCGAGCAACAAAGCACTCTGGCTATCACAATGCATTTGAACTATATCCTATGAGAATCCCATCTCCGGCACCAAGTCCTTTAGCCATAAAGCTTCCTTCGCTGCCTTCGTGATACCTATGTATGCTGCTTTAGTAGTTGATAAGGCCGCAATCGACTACAAGCATGATCTTCATGAGACTGGACCTCCATATAAGCTGAATACAAAACCTTTTGTTCAACATCGAGTGTCCACATCTCCATCAAAATCTGCATCTACAAACTCCTCTATTAGTCCTCAAGCCTCCTTGGATATGTTAGGATGTTCCTCAGCACCTTTCCGCTAATCATAGCAGATGCCAATCCCAACTGAAACTTTCAAGTATCTGAAGATACCCTTCAGTGCTCTCTATCAAACTGAGCCAAAATCTGCTCACCTGACTTACTGCATGAGCTAAGTCTAGCCTGTAGCATACCATAGAGTACATAATGCTTCCCACATTAGAAGCATATGGAATCTTTTCCATCTTTTGAACCTCCATCTTAGTCTATGGTGACATGGTCTTAGAGAGTCTAACATGCCTGACAAGTGATAGCTCTGCCAGTTTGGCCTCTTTCATTCTAAATCTCTCTAAGACCTTCTTGATATATTCTTTCTGAGATAGATGTAGCAACCTCTTGGTTCTGTCTCTGATAATTTTCATACCTGGGATCTTCTTCGAAGGCCCCAAGTTCTTTATCTCAAACTCCTGAGACAAAGCTCCTTTCAACTCCTACACAACCTCCTTACTCTTGCATGCTACTAGCATGTCATCTACATACAAGAGTAGGTAAAACCAAAATCCATCTTCTAAAAATCTCACATATACACATGGATCATGATCATACCTGAAAAGGCCAATACTTCTCATATATGTGTCAAATCATTTGTACCACTGTCTAGGTGACTGCTTCAATCCGTACAGTGATTTCTTCAATAAACAAACCTCTCTCTCTAACCCAAGCTCTCTGAAGCCTTGTGGCTACTCCATGTATATGTTCTCCTCCAAATTTTCATGGAGGAATGCTGTTTTAACGTCTATTTGCTCCAGCTCCAAGTCATGAGCAACAACTATACTCAACATCATCCTAATGGACATATGTTTGACAACTAGAGAGAAGACCTCTAAGTAATCAATCCCTTCTCTCTGTGAGTATCCTTTGGATACTAGTCTAGCCTTGTACCTCGCTCCACCTTGCTCTAAAGGTGGTTCTTTTCTAGTGAAAATCTATTTGGAGCCAATGGGTCAAGCATCATTTGATAGATCCACCAGCTGCCATGTCCAGTTCTTCCTGAGAGACTCCATCTCCTTTATCATAGCCTACATCCATGATTCTCGATCTGAACTTTCTATGGCCTCCTCAAAACTCTCTGGATCTCCATTGGCAGTGATGATAGTATAAGAGAGTCTCATCAATACCATATCACACTGGTTTACGAACAGTGCTCTTTGGCTTGTGCAGCGCCACTCCTCATGCGGTATCTTGCAAGTCTGCTGCCTATGGCTATGCTGCACCTCTTCCAAGATAGATTGCTCTCTTTGCTAAACCTCCATAGATTAATCACCATGCCTACCCAACTCCATCTCAAACTGAACACGACTCGAGGTTGATGTTGAGAGCAAATCACCTATATCCGAGAGCTGTCCCATGCTCCCTTATGTTGTTTTAACAACTTTATATGCACTTCCTGGCTTCAACATGATGCTCTTCTCATCAAATATCACATTCTAACTGACGATACTCCTCTAGGATTGTAAATCCCATAGCAAAAAACTCTTCACACCTCATGAAAATCCGATGAATACCATCTTTTGTGACTTTGGGTTTAACTTGCTCCTGTCAGCTTCTTCTATCAAAGCATATGCAGGATAACCAAACACCTTCAGGTGGCCTAGCTGTACCTTCTTCCCATTCTAGACAGCTTCTAGAAGTCCATCATTCAATTTTCTATGGGAAGACATGTCAACAAGAAAACAAGAATAAGTAAGAGCATCATCCCAAAAGAATTTGGATAGTGATGCTTGCAGCCTCAAGCTCTTAGCCATCTTCGTTAGTGTCTGATTCATCCTCTCTGTGACACCATTCTGCTGGGGTCATCTTCACTGTGTCATGATGTTTTATGCCATTTTCCTCATAGTATCTTTGAATGCTAGGCTCGTGTATTCTTCTTCATTATCAAACCTTAAACACTTCACTGGCTGCCCTATCTTCTTCTTCACCTCAGCTCTCCAGATTTTAAATCGGACAAAAATATCTAATTTTTCACTAATCAGATATACCCATACTTTTTTGAAGAAGTCATCTATAAAGATGACAAAATATCTCACTCCATCTCGAGATGCAACAGGTGTCGGTCCCCATACGTCCGAGTGAACTAGCTCTAAAACAGCTTCACTCTGCTTGGTACTACTGGCAAATGTAACTCTATACTCTTTGCCATCGATACAAGGCTCACATATATCATCTCCTTCTTTTCTAAGTGCTGGAATCGGACCTCTCCTACTTAACTTTGTGAGCCCCCTATCACTTAAGTGACACATACGATAGTGCCACAGCTTGTAGGTTAGTTGTTCCTCCCATGTTGCTACAAACACCTCTACACTATCTATAACCACTGAGCCCTCCATCCTGTATAGGTTGTTGCTTAGTTTTCTTCCTTTCATCACCACCAATGAACCCTTGGAAATTCTCAAACACCCGTTGCCTAGCTAACAACTGAAAGCATACCCCTATCCTTTCAAGTAACCCAGGGATATCAAGTTCTTCTTTAGTTCTAATACATGCTTCACATTACTGAGTGTTCGTATGACACCATCATACATCCTCACTCTAACTATACCAACACCAGCAACTTTACATCGATGATCATCTCCAAGACTCACACTTCCTCCATCGGATCTCTCGTATGATAAGAATCACTTCCGATGTGTAGTGTAATGGTGGAAACATGCCGAATCAGTGTCCAGTGGCTATCATACTCTATGACTCTATCTGATACTACCAGTATATCATCTCTACTATTTTTAGATGATAGAGTACCACTCCCACTGGTCGATCCATCCTTAGAAGTTCTCTTCCCCTTTTTATTCTTCAAAAATGGATTATTTCTTCTAATATGACTAGGTTGATGATACTTATAGCATTTGAAATCCTTTTGAATTTCTCAAGATTTTGATTTGCCCTTAGATTTGTCTCAAGTCCTCTCCATAAGCCTTCCTTGCCTCTCATTCATATAAAGCACCTCTGAACTAGGATTTTCTTTAACTAGCTTCTCTCGCTGCTTGTTAAACCTGAGAACTCCAACCACTTCCTTAAAGTTTAATGTCTACTTTCCATACACCAAAGTAGTAATGAGATCATTATATGCTATTGGCAGTGAACACAACAACAAGAGAGCTCTAACCTCCTCATCAATCTTCATATCAAGACTCATGACATTCGAGCAAACTTGATTGAACTTCTGGATATGGAAAACTAGATCTCCTCTTTCGAGCATTCGTAAGCTGTACAGTTGTTTCTTTAACCATAGCTTGTTTATCATATTCTTGCACATATATGTGTTCCCCAATTTTTGCCAAAGTCCCTTCGGTGTGGTTTTCATGTTGATTTCTAATGAAACTTCATCAGCAAGGCACATCCAAATCATACTAAAGGCTATCTCTTCAAGTTCCTCCCACTCTTTAATAGAAATCTTTTCCAATCTTTTTTGAGTCAACATCTTATAGATTCTATTCTGCACCAGCAAATCCTTCATCCTTTGCCGTCAAAGACTGAAGTTTTTCTTACCATCAAACTTTTCAAAGTCCATCTTGATGATATTCGATCCCATCTCGATCAGATTTTCAATAACCAAACACAAAAGAGAATAAATAGTGTTTAAAAGATTCTGTTCAGCACCTTACCACAATCCTGGTGAAACTTTGACCTTTCCTCCACCAGATCTAACACCAAGGCTCTGATACCAATTTTTATTCCAAATGGCTACTATGATACCAATCTGTTGGAAATTATCCTTGCTACTTGATGATTGTGAAAACAGCAACAAGGATCCGAGGAAATAAATAGCCATCCTATCAAAACCTAGAAATCCCTAGGGCGAGGAGAAGAGAGGGAGAATGAGAAAGGAAGAGAGAATTTTTAGGGAGAAAAGGGCTTGTGTTTTATTTGTGTTTTTTTTTTACAAACTCAATACAAAGTATATATATACTTGGTCAAATTGACCCAACCCAAAAAACTTTCCAAGCTAACCTAATCTGATGCACTCTCCAAACCCATGCACACCCATGTCTCACATGCACACACCCATTGGATTAATCCCTAGTCCAAGTCATAGGTTAGCCCCTTAGGACCTAACAAACCAAGGTCCTAAGTCCTAGGATTAAACCCAATCTTGGGCTAGAATAGAAACCACGTCATGTTCTGTTTGCTGCTCGAGCCAGCTCAGTCAACAGTCGAGCCGACTCGACTGTGATGTCTTCTACAAGAGCCTGAATCACCACTCTCTGCCTGCTGCTCGAGTCGACTGTCTCAAGGTTCAAGCTGGCTTGACTTCTACTTGGGCTGGCTCTGACAAAAAATTGAGCCTGCCCTTCTAGTGTGTCAGTCTGATACACTTTCTGGACTTCTGCTCGAGCTGGCTCTCTCAAGATTCGGACTGGCTCGACTGAAGCATTGGCTAAAGCTCTTTGATGGTTAGTTCCATTCGCTCCTTGCTCTCTCTCCACCTACTTTCAAGGCTTAAGAGCACCATACCTGAGCTCACAATCTCCATCTTAGTGCTTCCAAGTCCTTGTGAACTCAGCTCTATCCATCAGCCCTATCAGTACCATACAATTATGAAAACTATTCTATGGAAGTGCCTTTGCAAGCACATTTGCTGAATTTTCTTTGGTGTAAATCTTCACCAGCTCCACTTCACCATCCTCCACTAGCTCTTTAATTCGATGGTATCTGATATCAATGTGCTTAGTCCTCGCATGATATACAAAGTTCTATGTAAGCAATAAAGCACTTTGGTAGTCATAATGCATCTGAACTGCATCCTATGGGAATTCTATCTCCAGCGCCAAGCCCTTCAGCCATAGAGCTTCCTTCACTGCCACCATGATACCAATATACTCTGCTTTGGTAGTAGATAAGGCTGTAATCGGTAGCAAGCATGATCTCTATAAGACTGGACCTCCATACAGATTGAAAATAAAACCTATCGTTGAATGTCGAGTGTCCACATCTCCACCAAAATCTACATCCATAAACTCCTCTATTAGCCCTCAAGCCTTCTTGGACATGTTAGGATATTTCTCAGCACCTTCCCACTGACCATAGTAGATGCCAATCTCAACTGAACCTGCCAAGTATCTGAAGATATCCTTCAGTGCTTTCCAGTCCTTCCTACCAGGCTGAGCCATAAACCTGCTCACCCGACTTACTGCATGGTGTTGTAGCATCACCTAGCTCTGATACCAATTGTTGTTCCATGGTACCACTCTGATGCCATATTGCAAAAAATCTAGGATCTTTAGCATGGACTTGGAGAGATCTTTGACATTCTCTAAGGACAGCATATCATTGATCCACCACCTAGATCTATGCTGGAGTGTCTCCCTCCTTGGGCTTGAAGGAGGCATCACCTTTCTCTAGGGTTTCTTCAAGAACCTAGGACAACAATCCTAGAGAGAAAAGAGAAGAGAGATTAAGGAAGAAAAGATCTATATTAATTTCTTCAATGAAAATCCTAATACAACCTATGTATTATACATAGCCATTAGGCCCGACCAAAAACTCTCCTAGCTAACCCAATACATGAAAGCACTCATCGAGCCCATGTACACCCATGTCTCTCATGCTCTCATCTATTGGATCTAAATTTGACCAATACATGAGTTAGCCCCCTTAAAATCTCTCAAACTAGGCCTTAAGATTTCTATAATAAGTTTCTATCCTAACCCCAAGCAGACCCTCGCATAACTCTACTCGTGCACTGAGCCAGCTCAGTCTCAGCATTGAGCTGGCTAATCTGAGAATGGGTTGACTCAATTTTAGACTGAGCCGACCTAGTTGTGTGCCATGCCTGCAGTCCCGAATGTGTCTTTCTATTTGGCATGTCCACTAAGACTTAGCCGACCTAGTTTCAGACTGAGCCAACTAACCTGTAGAAAAGCTCTTCTCTACAGTCTTCATTCATCGGCTTTGGTTTTTTGCTCCACCTCATGTTCCAGATCTCCAACGCACCAACCAAGCCCCTTAAGGTCCTCAATACCTGGACCTCAAGCCCATAGAGGGTTAAATACCACCTTCACCCTAGGATAACTCCTATCCTAACCCTAGGACCACACCTATCCTAGAATTCCTGGAACCAATACCCTAACTCCTCCCATGGCTTCGAAGACTTGGAAGCACCACCAATCCTCATAATCTCCCCAAGCCTTGGCAAACCCCTTTGCAATACCATCTTGCACGATCCTACTGCTGCTGTGCACCCTGACAGCCTCTTATGCAAACATCGCCTCTGCCAATCTTCTTCAGCTACTGTGCACCCTTGAGGCCTTTGGGATGACCACCTCCACCACTGAAAACCTTGGCTTGCTTCTTTGCACCATCCTAAAATTATAGGATCCCTTCTCCTTAGCAACTGCATCACTTATATTGGTCTTCCTTGAAGGATCCATAGCATTCCTATACCAGCATTCGCTGCATACTCTGACACGGTCTTCTCAGAACTATGCCTAACCACCAGCACACGCTGCTCCACCTGGAACTATGCATCACCACCAATGCTGGTGCTAGAATATCAATCTTCTTACATCCCTACACTCTAAACTCATGTCACATCTCTCCATCGATGAAGCAACCTCTGCCTGGTGCTCCACCTGAAATTGAAGTCCCTCTGATGCTGTAGAAGCTGACTCTATCACCGAGTCACTCGAGGCCAACTACTTAATGCTGCACTACTGAGCCTGTCGCTACACCTCAAACATCATCGCTTCTCCTTCGAATCCTCTGCACTCCACGGACCCCTTCGAAGTCATCTTGGATACCTCCGTAACCCACGAGCACCTTCAAAACTCGAGAACTCATCCAACTCTTCAAAAATAGCAACTAAATCCTAGAAAATTCCATCCTAGCCTTTTTCTCTTTTACCCCTACACCAGCCATCATTTCAATTGCATCCGGAGGAACTATAGCTCAAATCCTATCCTGGGCTCAGACCCACCTATCTCATCTTAAGGCTTCGAAGACTCCCTAGCTCTTCTTGAGATCTGCTCTCAATCTTTCTGAGATACCTTCTGACACTCTCTGCTCAGATACCTTCCTCGACTGCTGCACCATCGAGCCTCTCTCAGTCTCGTACCTCTAGGAAAGTACTACTGTAGCACTTTAGTGCTCCCTACCTCATCTCTGCGCCGCCTCCCATATGTATCCAGATCCTCTTTTGCTACACATAATGAAGAAAATGTGTAGGATTTCTTGCTCTACTTTCGAAAACTTTTTAAAAAAATATATATAGCAAAAATTATTAATAATCAAATTAACAATGAAAGCTATGGATCTAATCTAAAAAACCCTACATGCTATAGGATCTAATGTATCATATATGCATGCATATCTAAAAAATAAAATAGCAAGTGTAATAAAACTATTTTACTACTTCTACATATTTAGAACATGTTATCTTTTCGTGGGTAGATAATCTCTGCAATTTGATCTCCTCGGTGTAGATCTGATTGTCGTGACATAGCCACATACATGTCTAGCCTCCATGGGTAATCCATATGAGGCCCTGATCCCGATCAATTTCTTCCGAGTGCTAGCTCACTGCAGGAACCTTTGATGGCTAATATCAGATCGAACTCCTTCGACCTTCTTCACCAGCTCTTCGGATGCCCTAGTTTATTGATGAATGCAGAAGATGATGAAGAGGAGGTCTTTTTAGTTGGATCTATGAGGTCACGACCCTCATAACTCATAGATCTGAATCCCGAACCCTAGATAATTTCTAGGGTATGCACTCACCCAAAATCCTTGGCAACACTCTTGGAATTTCTCTCAAGAAACTCTTGATATTTATTGCACAATCAGGTGGACCTCATGGAGAGGGACTTCTCTTCTCATATTCTTCTTAGATTTCATTGCACACCCCTTCAAAAAACTCCTTTTAATCTACGCTAAAAGAATGGAGTGCACATGGAGGGATAAGGATCAAGTGGTTGCCTATTCGAATTCAAATTCCATTTGAATTCAAATAATAACCATCTGATTTTATCCACTTAAGAACGTGAGAAGGAAGGGCATGCACCCTCTTGTGCATGAATTTCTTAATGAGAATTCTCAATTCTTGTGGAGAAAAGGCTGGGTGCAAGTTTTGGTGAGGTGGTGCATGGGAAGACTAGTCAAACTAGTCTTAATCTTTTGTCCTCTAATCAAATCAATCCAATTCAAATTGGTTAGGCCCAATTAGACCAAATTAAATCCAATTTATTTAGGCTTAATTAGGCTTAGTTAAATCCTAATCAAATTAGAAATTAATCAAGCTAAACCTCTTATCAAATCAAGGATTAAACCTCCTTAATGATTAGATCATCTTATAACCTAATCAGGTCAAATCCAAATGAATCCAAATCAATTGATCTTGATCCATAAATAATCACTCAATCAAATTAAGTTAATTAGCGATCAAATCAGATCAACCATTAGATCGAGTAGGAACCTCTAGTGTGTGTGATCCCATAGGTTCGAACCTAAGCCGGTAGTATCGGAATCATTTTCTTGATCTAATCGAAGTGACCATTTAGCAATGGTACCCGATGTCTAGATAGGCCAAATAGTACAATCGCAACATTCAAAATCTATGTAAATATGGTTACCTCATAATTCATCCCTTTGACCTCTGTGCATAGGATGACTTTAGGGTTTGACTGTCAATCCTAAAAGATACATCCAAATCATGTCTCGAAGCAATTAGTCCTGTGACCGCTCATAAAAACTATCCTGGCCAAGGCTTTGCTAAATTGAAATACTATTAAACATAGCTCTTGAGTCTAGGAGCGGTCAATCCTATGTTGACTCATGCACCGACTCCTTAAGTACTTGATTGTACCCAAAAATTTTTCATCATTGAATTAAAAATTCAGGTAGTCCAGCATCAAAGCACAATGAGTTACATGGTAGTCACCGTGGTAATCTCAGATCGGACAGATACTTATGCCCATATTCCATTAGAGCAATTCTTGACAGCAGAAAAGCTCCAGAGTTGATCATGTTCAGTGCAGATGTATCCCTACATCTCACCTACATGCCATATCAGTGTCTCCACACTCATTTGTTAAGAGGACAATCAATCTATATGGCACACAATGATCTATACTCGATAAATATTGTCGTCCTTGATGATAACATATTAATTGATCGCGAACACATTTAAGGACTAAATGACAAATCTTCCTTTGTCGATTCTAAATAGTCCTAAGAACTTCATCACAACAGATAGAAGTTTATTAGAAGATGAAAGATTTATGATAAAAAAATAGAATAACTTTTATTTAATTAATAATTTATATATAATTATATTAATTAGCTCAATTATTAATAGGCTGATGATTGGCTTTGGGATAGTATTTTCAACAATCTTCTACTTGGCCTAAAGCTAATCGATGCAGTATCGTATACCCATCTTTGACTTAAAGTCATCGAAC
This sequence comes from Cocos nucifera, assembly GCA_006176705.1. Lineage (NCBI taxonomy): Eukaryota > Viridiplantae > Streptophyta > Magnoliopsida > Arecales > Arecaceae > Cocos > Cocos nucifera. The sequence goes on along the minus strand of QRFJ01004278.1, from coordinate 3,231 downwards.
TTCTTCACTACAATGGCTTTAATGAATGGATTGGCCAAGTTCTCCTTCTCGTCGATCTTCTGAAGATCAACATCATCTCGATCCATGATCTTCCAGACAAGATGGATAGAATGTACTTCGTTCGCTAGTGTGCTTTGGATTCCTTTGCCTAAGCAATGGCTCCAGAGCTATCATAGAAAAGCAAAACTGGACCATCTAGGGAGGATGCTACTCCGAGCTCGGTGATGAACTTCTTCAGCCATACCGCTTCTTTGGCAGCATCTGATGCAGCAACATACTCTACCTCATACACTGAATCAACCATGGTATGCTACTTAGAATATTTTCAGCAGACAGCACAACCATTAAGGATAAATATATACTCCGACACACTCTTGCTGTCATCATGATCAGACTAGAGACTAGAGTCTATAATATTGGAAATGCGCACTCTTCCCATATGGATCGACATAGCCGTCGATGATCAGCCAAGCAATAAGGAAGAACCTCTTAGAGATTACTGTAGAAGCACAATCAAACAATTCAAGGAATAGAGAAGAAGAGATTTTTGAGAGAAAAGAATTTTTATTAAGTATATCTCAGCCTCATTACAATCTTGACCTATTTTCAGTATATATACTTTATAAAGGATCAAGCCTAAGCTCATAGAAAAACTTTTCAAATCAAAACAACCTACGTACACAAAATAATAACCCATGAAAATTGAGCCGGTCCAATTTCAGACTAAGCCGGCTAACCATGGGGTATTTTCTGTTATGTATGTTGATTAAAATATTAATTGATCCAGTCGTAATCCATGGGATTGAAGATACTAGCGCATAGTTACCTCTATTTAATTTAGGTTTCAATAGAGAGTATATAAGATCCGTATGGACGGCATAATTATGTTCATGTTTTTTTGCTTCTTTGATGGGGTGGGTAAGGTTGGCGAGGAGGGGTGGGGGGGTGTTTAAGGGTGAGGGTGGGATTGTTGGTGGTGGTGGGAGAAAAGCCATCTGACCATCCTTGGAACTACATGATTTTGGTTTTGAATGAAGTGGGTAAGGTCTATGATTTTTTTTTTTTTTTTAATCTTTTTTTTTATAAAATTAGTGCTATTACTGTTTGAATATAGGTGGTGGTTGTCAATTAGAGTTGTCAAAATGAGCCGATCTGTCCAATTTTAGCCTACGTGAGCTGTGATTATGTGGATTGGATCGAACTTGGTCTACTTGTTAAAATGAATTATAAAAATCTAGCCCGGCCTTAGCTCACGTGGGTTGTGGGTTAAGGCCGGGCCAGCCCACTACTAACTTTTTTTAGGGCAGGTGCAGGCGTGTGCCTTGAACACCTCTGCCATGACAGCAAGCCGCCCTTAGCCGCACCTTGCACGCCTTGGCCCGTGCCACCTTGAACCCCAGCGCCCATCCACCTGCTCCAACCGCTCCACATTGGCCCTCGCCGACCACCTTGATATGAACACCATCCCCACCCGACGCCGACTCTCAAACAGGTTTGACAGGTCGAACCCCGACGACATCGCCGATATCAGCTCGAACACGTTGTAGAACCTTGGTGAGTCCACCTCCTCCCCTTCCTCCTCCGTATTTGGCAGAGACGGCGGTGTTGCCGCCGGAATTGAAATCGGCAACGGGATCGCATGGGAGAAACCCTTCTAGAGCCATGGGAGCCTCACGATGGCCGAGATGGAGATGCGCTTCTCTGGATTGGCGATGAGGAGGTGGGAGACGAGGCGGCGGGTGTTGGCGGAGAACCAGGGCGGGATCTGGTACTCGGCCTTGAACACCTTGCGGTACATCCGCATCAGGTTCTCCTCCCAGAAGGAGACGAAGCTAGCAAGGAGGACAGAGAATGACGCTGCTGGACCAGAGGTCGGCCCGGGCGCCGTCGTAGCCGCGCTTCTGTAGGTCCTTCGGCGCAACGTAGGCCGGCATGCTGCACTGGGTGTGGAGGCCGTCCTGGCAGAGCTGCTCTGGGAGCGTGGAGAGCCCGAAGTCGGAGACCTTGAGATTGCCAGCCTCGTCGAGAAGAAGATTCTCGGGCTTGAGGATACGGTGGCAGACTGCTGGAAGCAGCGGCGGGCCTAGTCCTCCGAGAGGCACGACAGGAAGGAAAAAAAAAAAAAACTGACCCGGCCCTAACCCCATCAGCCCTTGGGCTATAGGGGCTGGGCCAAAAAGCTCATTTACATAAACGAGCTAGAATTTTTTTGGCCTGATCCGACCCAATTTTAAAGCCTAATGGGTTGGCCCATGAATCCCGACCCATTTTGATAGCTCTATTGTCAACTCAAGCATGATGAAGTTGTTTCCTCATAGAACAATTCTATCAACTGATTACACTCATGTAAGGCTCGTAAACTTATCCCAAGCATCAAGACATTGTTTCATAAACTTATCCCAAGCATCAAGACATTGTTTCCTCCGGATGGTTTCATGGGTGGTCCAATGGTCCGGAACCCGTTAAATGGTGACATAAGGCTACACAATTATGGTTGGAAGGCGACTCAAGAACGATCTTCCTGTGAATCAACAATTTCTCCATTATGGACGTTATCATCTTCTACTGCTTGGAGATATTGGGTAGCTGAGAAGACCTATTTGGGTGTTCAAAGCTACTCGTATTCCTGGGGGAGGAAATTAATCAGCTGATTGGTTAGCTAATGAAGGTTTGAAGGGTAATACTGAATTTTGGAGCATGGGACTCCTACATTTTTAGTTTGGCTGTCAATCCTCCTCCATTGTACCAAAGAAAGTTCTGACACTGTAGAAACATACTGCTGTCGTGTCACAATCCGGGAAGCTACGCTGGAGAGGCCTCATGCTCAAAGTAGAGTTATAAAGGAATAACTTGGCTACTTTGAATCACAAACCAATACCACCTATGTGGTTTTATACCCATAAATAATACCTAATCTCACTTTCTAAGTGTTCACCAAATTGAAGCTTCAACATAGCCTGTCGTTAATATTTTTTTTTTTTTTTGTTATTTAATCTCTCGTACTTTCTTACCTTGTAGGATGGGTGAGGTTGACCTTGGTGTGGTAGATGTTCAGCTACACGTCTCCCCTACGATTCTTGCACTAGCTGGATAAAAAGCTTGAATTCCATCATAATCATTCATTCTTTCAAAAATACTTTTTCTTTGGGAAATATTTTTTAAATACATTATATATGTTTCTCTCTCAAAAAAAATCTGTGCATATAATTTCAGTTCTAAGTAGTTATTTCA
>QRFJ01004277.1:89227-133797 GCA_006176705.1 Cocos nucifera | reverse complement strand
ATATCCAACTTGTGAATCTTGTCTTCAAGGCAAAATGACTAAACTCCCTTTTGTTGGACATGGGGAGAGGGCCACAGATCTCCTTGCCCTAGTACATACTGATGTGTGCGGCCCATTCGATGTGCCGGCTAGAGGCAATTTTGTCTACTTCATTACCTTTACCGATGATCTGTCTAGGTATGGGTATGTGTATCTTATGAGACATAAGTCTGAAGCCTTTGAAAAGTTCAAAGAATTCAGACATGAAGTAGAAAAACAAACTAGAAAACCCATTAAGGTTCTTCGATCAGATCGAGGAGGTGAATACCTTAGCCGGGAATTCCTAGACTATCTTAAGGAAAATGGCATAGTCTCTCAATGGACTCCACCAAGAACACCTCAACTCAACGGGGTTTCAGAACGGAGAAATCGGACTCTATTGGATATGGTTCGATCCATGATGAGCTTCACAGACCTCCCAGATTTTCTTTGGGGACATTCATTATTAACTTCAATTTATCTTACTGAATAGGGTTCCCTCTAAAACCGTTCCTACCACACCGTATGAGATATGGCACGGTAAGAAACCAAGTCTGAGTCATCTCAGAATTTGGGGTTGTCCGGCTCATGTCAAAAGACAACAAGCGGACAAGTTAGAGTTTAGGTCCTTTAGAGCTCGATTCATAGGATATCCTAAAGAGTCATTAGGATACTATTTCTACATTCCAGAAGACCACAATGTGATTGTGAGTCGACATGCCATCTTTCTTGAAAAATAGTTTATTCAAGATAGTGGCATTGGAAAGCAGATTAAGCTTGATGAGAAAGTCTCACAAGTACAACGAGCTAAGGACCAATTGGAACCAAATCAGGTTGAGCCAATAAGAACACTACCTCCTCCACCTCGTAGATCGGAAAGAGTTTCCCATCCCCCTGAAAGATACTTAGGTATTATTTCAGAGAAAGTAGAGGAAATGTTCCTCATAGGTAATGGTGCTCATGGTGATGATCCCAAAACCTACAACGAGGCGATATCAGATATCGACTCCGAGAAATGGCTAGAGGCAATGCAAGTCAGAAATTGACTCGATGCACTCAAACCAAGTCTGGACCTTGGTAGATCCACCAGAAGGTATAGTACCTATTGGGTGTAAATGGATCTTCAAGAGAAAGATTGGTGCAGATGGGAAATGTGGAGACATTCAAGGCTAGACTAGTGGCAAAAGGTTATAGTCAACGCGAAGGCATTGACTATCAGGATACCTTTTCCCCAGTGGCTATGCTAAAATCCATCCGCACATTGCTTGCCGTTGCAGCCTATTTCGATTATGAAATATGGCAAATGGACGTGAAAATGGCATTCCTTAAATGGATATCTTGAGGAAGATATCTATATGGAACAGCCGCTAGGTTTCACATCCAGTGATACTGATCACAAGGTTTGCAAGCTGCAAAGGTCCATATATGGACTTAAGCAAGCATCTCGGAGCTGGAACACTCGTTTCAATGATGTGATCAAAAAGTTTGGTTTCATCAAAAATGAAGAGGAACCATGTGTTTTCAAAAGGGTCAGTGGGAGCGCTGTTGTCTTCCTCGTATTGTACGTGGATGACATCCTCCTTATTGGGAATGATATTCCCATGTTGACATCAGTCAAAATGTGGTTGTCCAAGGAATTCTCCATGAAAGACCTAGGTGAAGCATCCTTTATTCTAGGAATTAAGGTCTATAGGGATAGACCGAATAGGATGCTAGGACTTTCACAGAAGATGTACATAGAGGAAGTACTAAAGAGGTTTAGTATGGAAAACTCTAAGAGGGGATTAATACCCTTCAGACATGGTATTCATCTTTCCAAGAAGATGTGCCCTAGCACACCTGAGGAAATAGAACGCATGAGCAAGATCCCTTATGCTTCTGCAATAGGGAGCCTCATGTATGCCATGCTATGTACACGACCTGATATAGCCCATGCTGTGAGTGTCACAAGCAGATATCAGTCAAATCCAGGTGAAGAACACTGGACTTCTGTGAAATGTATCCTTAAGTACTTGAAGAAGAACTAAGGATATGATGTTGGTCTTTGGTAATGGAGAACTCCAAGTCCAGGGATACACAGACTCGGATTTCATGTCCGATATAGATGATCGAAAGTCGACATCTGGAAGTCTGTTTGTGTGCAATGGTGGTGCTGTCAGCTGGAAGAGTTCCAAGCAAACTGTGATAGCAGATTCCACCATGGAAGCAGAATATATCGCTGCATCAGAGGCTGCGAAGGAAGCATTCTGGTACAAGAAGTTTGCTGCAGAAATTGGAGTAATGCCATCAGATGCCATTCCTCTATACTGCGACAACAATGGCGCCATAGCCCTTGCTAAGGAGCCGAGGTCTCACCAGAAAATCCAAGCACATTGAGCGGCGATACCACCTCATCCGCGATTACCTCGAGAAGGGTTACGTCGAGGTCAAGAGAGTCAACTCCACAGATAATGTGGCAGACCCACTTACAAAGCCGTTGGGCCAGCAGAAGATCGAAGCCCACCTTGAGAAGATGGGACTTAGACTTGTAGCCAATTGGCTTTAGGACAAGTGGGAGATTGTTAGATATATGTGCCCTAGAAGCCAGAATTGGCTGACACTTGTAATACACTTCTAGGGGCAAAATTATAATTTTGACTATAATCAATAAAATGGGTTATTTTCTATCACATATGTGTATTTAGTGTCTGTGATACATCCTTTGAGTTAATGGTAATGATAATTCATATTTTCAAGAGTTGAAAATTTAAGACATGAATAATCATTATTAACTCATAAAATGCTCCCGACCATAGGATCATCACGAGGATGGTGATTGATCCGGAAGGTTGGTGTACAATCGCTTCTCTTTAGTAGATGAGTCTTGAGTCTACGGTGTGGAGACACCGGAGCGAGAGTACAGGTACTCGTTAGAGAACGAGGGCACTGAGCGTGACCACCTCGAGTAGTCATTAGGGAAGTCTACCTTCTCGTCAATGACTGACTCGATGCTGCAGTAGTGTGTCTGGTTCTTTGACCTGAGGTGCATCGGCAGTTCACCTTGAGGGTGTTATAGTTTGACTACACCATTACTCGGTCTCCTAGCCATATGGAACCCTGAGGTGTATGTTGGCTATAGCATGTTCATTGTAGGAACTGGATTGCATCAAGATGGAATCTATCTACCTCGGTGGTAGAGGAGCAGCCCTATGATGATCATGAGAATCAAGTCCAGAAGCCCATGGCCATGGCAGAGTGAAATAATAGAAAGAGTTTCTATTTAGATTTTCACATTGGACTTGAATCGAATGATTACATCATATGACAGAGAACTAGGGTTTGACGAGTTCACCTTAACCCTAATCTGATCGGGGCTCAAGATAGAAGAACTTAATCACACAGGTAGCTGCACCAAGAGGTTCGCATTCAGCTCTGATGGGTTGCCACCATATACTGCTAGGTGTCACTGGTGGATTTTGGGAGCAATTAGAATGATTTAGATGATCGATCATTCTAGCTGTTCGAATCAGAAGAGTTCTGATCCATCGAAAGGAGTTTCGATGATGTCGATGATAGAGATCATGACATATCCCATTACCATACAGAACTGAACCTAACTGGGTCACACAAACAAGGGTTTGAATCTGGTGATCATCAATTGAACTGATCTAGTTCAATTGATCTGAATGAGATTCAATTAGGTTCAAGGAAAATCGTGCTAGCACTCGATTGAACCTAACGTTCTTCTTTTACTATCATAAATAAGTTGTCCTGACTGAGCCAAAGGAGTTTGTGCTCAATCAGAGGCCTTCACTATGGTCTGACTGGAGGTTGTCCAAGTCAGAAAAGGTTGTCTTATTTTGTAAGACATTACCTGCCATTTTTGGTCACCTGCCATTTCTTGTTCCTTTGACTTTGGTCAAAAGTCTGACCTTTGACTGGTCAAATGATTGACCATTGACACTTTGACTTTTGACCACATGTCATGCACCTATTGGAGAGCTGGTGGGGGCTTGTCCCCCTGCCAGAACTGGCAAGGAGAAGGGCGCACGCCAAGGGTGGCGTGAGCCCAAGTAGGAGGCGCCTAGGAGTCCTTGTTGGACAAGGACTCCATCCTCCCTTTTTGGATTCCAATTAGAGTTCTACTAAGAATCCAGTTTGACTGGTCTTAGGCACCCTCTAAGGAGGAATCCAGGGGTCTCTATTCCAACCAATCAGATTTAGATCTGATTTCACAAAGGGTTGTGATTGGTTGAGGAGGAAGAGGAGTTGGATCACAAGAGGTCTATAAATAAGACCCTGCGCCCAACCCTAATTCCAATGCTAATTGAGATACGCCCCAAGGCTGCCTCTCCCCTCCTTCCTCCATGCCATAGTCTCTTCTCCCTTGCTCTCCACGTCCAAAAGGTGTTTTGGACTTAGTTTGGTGCGATTCAGATCAAGGAAAGGCGATCAAAAGCAAGAAGGCTGCGCTGCTGCAAAAGGACGACTGCAGATCTTCAAAAGAGTTTTGAAGATCCTCCAGATCAGATCCAGATCTGATTTTTGGAGGTGTGATAGAGAAGAAGAGGATCTCCAGATCCAACCCGAGTGGATACCGGTAGAGGCCAGGCGCTTGCGTGGCTAAGATCCAGAACCTTCCGCTGCAATCAGGATCATCTACAGGGTAATAGGATTACCCAAATCAGGTAAATTGAATTTGATTTAATTTATCTTATTTTATTTTATTTATTAAAATAATAAGAATCAGATCTGAAACATATCAAGATCTGATTGAGATCAAGAGAAAATTTTTGAAATATATCTCTTGATCTAATCAGATCTAGACGAACCTGGACCGGGAAATCAGGATTTCCCTTCACACGCAGCACCCCTACACGTCATAAGAACACCCCATCGAATGGGAAGAGAGGGCCTTTAAACCCTTCTTCGTTCTTATGACCGGACGGCCAAGAGGAACGCCTTAATCAGGAACATGTAAATCTACAAAACAGTTATAGATCTATATCATATATCTCATATACAAATTTAGATCTAATCAAGGCATATTTTGCATACATCTCATGTATCAAATCATGCATGTTTTCAGATCTAAATTATCACATAATAATCTGAAAAAATTAGATTTAAATTGATCTAATCAAAATAAATTCTAATCTAGATAATTATGTAGAACTATTCTACAACTAGTCTAGTCATGCATCTAATCATATCTCATATGATATTTAAAATTAAATAATTTTTATTTGCTATTTATCAGATGTTATTATAACACTTATAATATCAGAAAAATAGTAAATAAGAAGATCTAAAATATGATTTAATCAGATTAAATCAAAGACATGCAAAACTATTCTATAGAACTATTCTATTCTAGAACTAGTCATGCATATCTTCATGTTCTTAGATCCAAATCATTTAATTTTAATTTTTTCTGATTTCAGATCTGATCACATCTCATGTGACATCTGAAAATCACTTTATTTTCTAATTAAAATAAAATTAAAATTAGATCTAAATAATTTTAGAACCATGGCTCTGATACCAGTTGAAGGGAAATCCTGATTTCCCGGTCCAGGTTCGTTCAGATCTGATCAGATCAAGAGATATATTTCAAAAATTTTTCTCTTGATCTTAATCAGATCTTGATATGTTTCAGATCTGATTCTTATTATTTTAATAAATAAAATAAAATAAGATAAATTAAATCAAATTTAATTTACCTGATTTGGGTAATCCTATTACCCTGTTGATGATCCTGATTGCAGCGGAAGGTTCTGGATCTAGCCACGCAAGCGCCTGGCCTCTACCGGTATCCACTCGGGTTGGATCTGGAGATCCTCTTCTTCTCTATCACACCTCCAAAAATTAGATCTGGATCTGATCTGGAGGATCTTCAAAACTCTTTTGAAGATCAGCAGTCGTCCTTTGCAGCAGCGCAGCCTTCTAGCTTTTGATCGCCTTTCTTTGATCTGGATCGCACCAACCAAGTCCAAAACTCCTTTTGGACGTGGAGAGGAAGGGGAGAAGAGACTTGGCATGGAGGAAGGAGGGGAGAGGCAGCCTTGGGGCATGTATCTCAATAGCATTGGAATTGAGTTGGGCGCAGGGTCTTATTTATAGACTATCTGTGATCCAACTCCTCTTCTTCCCAACCAATCACAACCCTTTGTGAAATCAGATCTAAATCTGATTGGTGGGAATAGAGTCCCCTGGATTCCTCCTTAGAGGGTGCCTAAGACCAGTCAAAGTTGGTTCTTAGGAGAACTCTAATTGGAATCCAAAAAGGAGATGGAGTCCCTGTCCAACAAGGGACTCCTAGGGCGCCTCCAACTTGGGCACACGCCAAGGGTGGCGTGCGCCCTCCTCCTTGCCAGTTCTGGCAGGGGGACAGGCCCCCACCAGCTCTCCAATAGGTGCATGACATGTGGATCAAAAGTCAAAGTGTCAATGGTCAACATTTGACCAGTCAAAGGTCAGACTTTTGACCAAAGTCAAAGAACAAGAAATGGCAGGTGACCAAAAATGGCAGGTAATGTCTTACAAAATAAGACAACCTTTTCTGACTTGGACAACCTCCAGTCAGACCATAGTGAAGGCCTCTGATTGAGCACAAACTCCTTTGGCTCAGTCAGGACAACTTATTTATGATAGTAAAAGAAGAACGTTAGGTTCAATCGAGTGCTAGCACGATTTTCCTTGAACCTAATTGAATCTCATTCAGATCAATTGAACTAGGATCAGTTCAATTGATGATCACCAGATTCAAACCCTTGTTTGTGTGACCCAGTTAGGTTCAGTTCTGTATGGTAATGGGATATGTCATGATCTCTATCATCGACATCATCGAAACTCCTTTCGATGGATCAGAACTCTTCTGATTCGAACAGCTAGAATGATCGATCATCTAAATCATTCTAATTGCTCCCAAAATCCACCAGTGACACCTAGCAGTATATGGTGGCAACCCATCAGAGCTGAATGCGAACCTCTTGGTGCAGCTACCTGTGTGATTAAGTTCTTCTATCTTGAGCCCCGATCAGATTAGGGTTAAGGTGAACTCGTCAAACCCTAGTCTTCTGTCATATGATGTAATCATTCGATTCAAGTCCAATGTGAAAATCTAAATAGAAACTCTTTCTATTATTTCACTCTGCCATGGCCATGGGCTTCTGGACTTGATTCTCATGATCATCATAGGGCTGCTCCTCTACCACCGAGGTAGATAGATTCCATCTTGATGCAATCCAGTTCCTACAATGAACATGCTATAGCCAACATACACCTCAGGGTTCCATATGGCTAGGAGACCGAGTAATGGTGTAGTCAAACTATAACACCCTCAAGGTGAACTGCCGATGCATCCTCAGGTCAAAGAACCAGACACACTACTGCAGCATCGAGTCAGTCATTGACGAGAAGGTAGACTTCCTAATGACTACTCGAGGTGGTCACGCTCAGTGCCCTCGTTCTCTAACGAGTACCTGTACTCTCGCTCCGGTGTCTCCACACCGTAGACTCAAGACTCATCTACTAAAGAGAAGCGATCGTATACCAACCTTCCGGATCAATCACCATCCTCGTGATGATCCTATGGTCGGGAGCATTTTATGAGTTAATAATGATTATTCATGTCTTAAATTTTCAACTCTTGAAAATATGAATTATCATTACCATTAACTCAAAGAATGTATCACAGACACTAAATACACATGTGTGATAGAAAATAACCCATTTCATTAATTATAGTCAAAATTACAATTTTGCCCCTAGAAGTGTATTACAAGTGTCAGCCAATTCTGGCTTCTAGGGCACATATATCTAACAATCCTATGATCATTTTGGTCAAGGGGATCCGCAAAGAATGTGGCCATCGAGTACCATTACTAGATAGTTACTTTGATATAAAAATTTATTCCTGGTATAAAAATTTATTCCTGTGCTATCTTCTTAGGTTCAGATCTTTGGGATCATACACATTAGAGTTCATGATCTGATCGGATGGTTGATTAATGATTAAAAATTATTTTCGGGTTAAACGATCAATACGATTGATGTTTAACCTAGCGTAAGTATTGCAGGAGGATTGATTAGCAATTGAATTACTAATTGACTTAATTTGATTAAGCTAGAGAGCTAAGATTAAGTCTAGTTAAATATGATATAATTAGATTTGGTTTGGGCTTGATTGGATCAAGTCCAATTGGTTTATTGGATAAGCCAATTGCAAGGAAGAATTAGTCCTAGTTCAATTAGGACTTGGGTCAACCCAATTTCTAATTTAATTAAAAAATTAAATTAGATTTAAATTTATTTTAATTTAATTTAATTAGATTTTTAATTAGATTAGGATCTAATTTAATTGGGTTGATTTGTTTCTGATTTAATTTGGTTTGAGAAACCATATTTGACCAAGTTAAATATGGAATCCTAGTGAGACTAGGATTCGTCTTGCTTACGCCACATATACCCCACACCCCCTATGCCCCCTCTCTCTTCTTTTGGTATCAAAACCACTCTCGCCGAGGCCTTCTCACATGCCCCTTGATTCCCTTATCTCTTATATGGCAATTAGTTGTGGCTCCAATCAAAGGAGGAAGTTTCAATTTTATTTGAATTTTCTTTGGATAGACTTTTAGGAAACTAAAACACTTTCCATGCATGATGCCCACTCTCCCTATTTTCTCTTTGACTTATTAAATGAAAAATGGGATTTTTGTGTGCCAAAAAGGTTGAAGTCCATGGCAAAAATAAGGGGGGGATGCCCAAATGTTGGGCGCCCCTAAGTCTTGCCTATTTTGGACACCCTTGTCTAGGTATTTCACCTAGACAAGGATTGGTCCATATCTCTTTATTTAAAGGGATTTCTGGGCTGATTTTATGTGTGATTATAGATATTAGAGAGGGCTCTTGGGCACAGAGAAATAAGGGAGAGAAATCCTTTGGGTGTGGGAATATTAAAGACACCAATCTAGGTATCTAGGTGAGAGAGCAAAGAAGAAAAAGAGGGTCTTCTTCTAGGGTTACTTTTGTTCTTTCCTGTTTTCTTCTTTCTTAGAGATTTTCAAGAATTGTTTCAAATCAAAAGTCTCTTCCTTTACTTTTCATTTTTGAAGTATCCAAATCTTGAAGAAGGAAGTATTGGATCGATCGTCGAAGAAGGATCAGCACAATTCTAGCATACTGTGCTGATTTTCGAGAATCAAATTTTTGATCGAGATTCATGGGCTCGTATTGACATATCTTAGAGGTCAGATGCATGTGCAGCTTGGAGCTTCATTCTTAAGCCTGGATCAGTAAGTTAGAATATCTAACTTGCGCAAGTAATATAGATCTGATCTATTATTACATACCTGCATTAGATGTAGTATAAATGCATGTTGATATAATCAATTTTTTTTTTCTAATGATTTTTAATTTTTTATTTAATCTCATGCTATAATCATATAACAGGATCTTAGATCTATAGATTTTCTAATTTTTATAAATTAATTTTGATTAATTCTTATCTTTTGCTGCCTAGATCTGACAAAGTTTCAAGATCTAGTCCTGAAATCCTAGATCTAGTTCCTTCAGTAGGTTCCACGGCCACAGTGATAACTCTTGCTCCATTTTTGACATGTAGGATCATCTCACCATCCCTCAACCTCCTACTCTCTTTAAGATCTTACATAGAAGTGCATAAGTAAGTACTAGAACCAAAGTCAAGCATCCAACAAGATGTAGAAGAAATCATATGGTTAGTCTCAATGATGAGCATACCTCTAGAAGGACTTGCCTCCTTATTTTTTAGGCTTGCCAAATATGAAGGGTAGTTCTGCTTTCAATGGCTGTCGGTGTTGCAGTGAAAATATTTTTCTTTGTCCATAGCCTTCTTCTTCGGTTCTCCCTTATTCTTCTTTTTCTTCTCAACCTTCTGCTTCTTCGTAGTCTTCTTTTTCATTCCAAAAGACTTTCTTTTGAAGGAAGTCCACTCTATAGCAAGAGCTGAGCCCTTTGAATCTTTCATAGTTTGCTCAGCAATAACCAGCATGTTCATTAACTCAGCCATGGTGCATTAGAGCTTATTTATATGGAAGTTCATGATGAACTGTCCATAAGAATTATTCAAGGACTGTAGGATCATATCAATCTATAGGTCCTTATCCATGATGACACTGAGCTTCTCAAGCTTTTCTAGGTCACTGATCATCGCCTGCCAATGATCTTGGATCTGAAGGGAAAATGTTGATTTTCTAGGTCAGGTTCATTCAGATTTGATCGGATCAAGGGAGATATTTCAAAATTTACTCTCATATATTCAGATTAGATCTAAGAAACTTTTGATCTGATTCTATAGATCTAATAAATAAAAATAAAAATAAATTAAATCTGATTTAATTTGTACCTTGATGTTGGGTAATCAGATTACTCTTTGATGATCCTACTGATTGCTTGAGATTCTGAATCTAGCCATGCAAGCACCTGGCCTCTATCGATATCTACTCAGACTGGATCTAGAGATCTTCTCCTTCTTTATCATCTCTCCAAATATCAGATCTAGATCTAATTTGAAGGATCTTCAAAACTTCTTTCGAAGATCTGTAGTCATCTCTACAATAGTGTTGCCTTCTTACTTTCTTATCAGCTTTCTCTTGCCTTGATTGGACCAAATTGGAGCCCAAATCCCCTTGGACATGGAGAGGAGAAAGAGGACCAGAAGATGGCATAGAGGAGGAAGAGGGGCAGCCTTGGGGCATGGGCTAAGAGAGAACTCTATTAAAAGTTGGGCATAGATAGGGTTTATATAGACCCTGCTGTGCCATGCGGTGCCACATCATCCCAGCCAATCACATTGCTTCATGCAATCAGATCTAAATCTGATTGGTGGGATGACATCATTGATCCAATCAGATGAGAGCCCCCTCAATTCCTCCTTAGATGGTGCCTAAGATTGGTCAAAATCTTTAGGTTGGCACCACCTAAGTAGAATCCTAGAAGCAACCTGGAGTCCCATCTGTATGGGACTCCAAGCGTCCCTATCCATGGGCGCATGCCTCCCTAGGCGTGCACCTCCTCCTTTCCAATTTCTAGCAAGGGGACAAGCCCCTATTTGCTCTCCTATAGGTGCATGACACATGGGCAGATGTCTATGTGTCAAAGGTCAATGTTTGACCAAAGTCAAAAATAAGAATTAGTAGGTGACGAAAATTGGTAGGTGTTGTCTCAAATTTATCTTATAAATTAAGACAACTCTTTTCTGATCTGGACAAGCTTCAGTTAGACCAAATAAGGGTACCTGAGTGAGCACAAACATATTTGGCTTAGTCGAGACAACTTTTAATGATAGTAGAAAGAGAATGTTAGGCTCAATCGTGTGCTAGCACGATTTTCTTGAACCTAATTGAATCTTATTCAAATCAATGAAACTGGGTTAGTCCAATTGATGATATCCAGATGCAAATTCCTATTTGTGTGATCCACTTAGGTTTAGTTCTATATGGTAATGGGATACGTCACGATCGCTATCATCGACATCATCGAAACTCCTTTTGATGGATCAGATCTCTTCTGATTTAGATAACTAGAATGATCGATCATCTAAATCATTCTAATTGCTCCCAAAATCCACCAGTGACATCTAGCAGTATATGGTGGGAACCCATCGAAACTAAACATGAACCTCTCGGTATAGCTACTTGTGTGATTAAGTTCTTCTATCTTGAGCTCCGATCAGATTAAGGTTAAGGTGAACTCGTCAAACTCTAATTTCCATCATATGATTTAATCATTCGATTCAAGTCTGATGTGGAAATCTTAATAGAAACTCTTTTTATTATTTCACTCTACTATGGCCATGGGCTTATGGACTTGATTCTCATGATTATCATAGGGCTGCTCCTCATCTACCGAGGTAGATAGATTCTCTCTTGGTGCAATCCAATTCTTACAATGAACATCCTATAGCCAACATACACCTTAGAATTCTGAATGGCTAGGAGATCGAGTCATGGTGTAGTCAAACTATAACACCCTCAAGGTGGACTGCCGATGCACCATAGATCAAAGAACTAGACACACCACTGCAACTTCAAGTCAGTCATTGACGAGAAGGTAGACTTCCTTATGACTGCTCAAGGTGGTCACACTCAGTGCCCTCATTCTCTAACGAGTACCTATACTCTCACTTTGATGTCTCTACACCATAGACTCAAGACTCATCTACTATAAGAAAGTGATTATACACCAACCTTCCAGATCAATCACCAACCTCATGATGATCCTACGGTCAGGAGCATTTTATGAGTTAATAATGAAAATTTTTGTCTTAGATTTTCAACTCTTGAAAATAAGAATTATCATTACCATTAACTCAAAGGATGTATCACAGATACTTAATACACATTTATGATAGAAAATAATCTATTTTATTATTTATAGTTAAAATTATAATTTTGCTCCTAGAAGTGTATTACAAGTGTCAGCCAATTTTTGGCTTCTAGGGCACACATATCTAACAAACTCCCACTTGTCCTAAAGCCAATTGGCTACAAATCTAAGTCCCATCTTCTCAAGGTGGGCTTCGATCTTCTGCTGGCCCAACGACTTTATAAGCAAATCTGCCGTATTGTCTGTGGAGTCAACTCTCTTAACCTCGACGTAACCCTTCTCGAGGTAATCGCGGATGAGGTGGTATCGCCGCTCGATGTGCTTGGATTTTTGGTGGGACCTTGGCTCCTTAGCAAGGGCTATGGCGCCATTATTACCGTAGTACAGAGGAATGGCATCTGATGGCATCACTCCGATCTTCGTGGCTAACTTCTTGTACCAAAATGATTTCTTTGCAGCTTCTGACGTAGCGATGTATTCTGCTTCCATGGTGGAATCTGCTATCACTGTCTATTTGAAACTTTTTCAACTGACAGCTCCACCATTGCACACAAACAGACTTCTAGATGTTGACTTTCGATCATCTACATTGGACATAAAATCCAAGTCTGTATACCCCTGGACGTAGAGTTCTCCATTACCAAAGACCAACAATATATCCTTAGTTCTTCTCAAGTACTTAAGGATACATTTCACAGAAGTCTAGTGTTCTTCACCTAGATTCTACTGATATCTACTCGGGACACTCACGGCGTGGGCTATATCAGGTCGTGTACATAACATGGCATACATGAGGCTCCCTATTATCGAAGCATAAGGGATCTTGCTCATGCATTCTATTTCCTTAGGTGTGCTAGGGCACATCTTCTTGAAAAGATGAATGCCATGTCTGAAGGATACCAAACCCTTCTTAGAGTTTTTCATGCTAAACCTCTTTAGCACTTCTTCTATGTACATCTTCTGTGAAAGTCCTAGCATCCTATTCGGTCTATCTCGATAGATCTTAATTCCTAGAATAAAGGATGCTTCTCCTAGATCTTTCATGGAGAATTCTTTAGATAACCATATTTTAACTATGGTCAACATGAGAATATCATTTTCAATAAGGAGGATGTCATCCATGTACAATACGAAGAAGACAATAGTGCTCCCACTGACCTTTTTGAAGACACATGGCTCCTCTTCATTTTTGATTAAACCAAATAATTTGATCACATCATTAAAATGAGTATTCCAACTCCGAGATGCTTGCTTAAGTTCATATATGGACCTTTGTAGCTTGCATACCATATGATCATCATCATTGGATGTGAAACCTAGCGGTTATTCCATATACATATCTTCCTTAAGATATCCATTTAAGAATGCCGTTTTTACGTCGATTTGCCATATTTCATAATCAAAATAAGCTGCAACAACAAGCAATGTGCGAATGAATTTTAGCATAGCTATTGACGAAAAGGTAACCTTTTGCCACTATCTAGCTTTGAATGTCTCTACATTCCCATCTGTACCAATCTTTCTCTTATAGATCCACTTCACCTAATAGGTACTATACCTTCTGGTGGATTTACCAAGGTCTAGGCTTGGTTTGAGTGTATCGAGTCAATTTCTGACTTTATTGCCTATAACCATTTCTCGGAGTCAATATCCGATATCGCCTCGTTATAGGTTTTAGGATCATCACCATGAACCCCATTACCAACGAGGAACATTTTCTCTACTTTCTCTGAAATAGTACCTTAGTACCTCCCAGGGGGATGGAAAATCCTTTTCAATCTACAAGGTGGAGGAGGTAGTGATTGGATTGGCTTAGCCTGATTTGGTTCCACTTGGTCCTTAGCTCGTTGCTCTTGTAAGACTTTCTCATCGAGCTTGATCTACTTTCCAATGCTGCTATCTTGAATAAACTATTTTTCAAGAAAGATGGCATGTCGACTCACAATCACATTGTGATCTTCTGAAATGTAGAAATAATGTCCTAATAACTCTTTAGGATAACCTATAAATCAAGCTCTAAAGGATCTAAAGTCTAACTTATCATCTTGTTATCTTTTGACATGAGCCGGACAACTCCAAATTTTGAGATAACTCAGACTTGGTTTCTTACCATACCATATCTCATACGGTATGGTAGGAATGGTTTTAGAAGAAACTCTATTTAGTAAGGATATTACAATTAAGAAACAGTATCCCCAAAGAAAATCAGAGAGGTCTGAGAAGTTCATCATGGATCGGACCATATCTAATAAAGTCCGATTCCTCCATTCTGAAACCCTATTGAGTTGAGATGTTCCAGGTGGAGTCCATTGAGAGACTATGCCATTTTTCTTATGATAGTCCAGGAATTTTTGACTAAGGTATTCACCTCCTCGATCTGATCTATGAACCTTGATGGGTTTTCCAGTTTGCTTTTCTACTTCATGTCTGAATTCCTTGAACTTTTCAAAAGCTTCAGACTTGTGTCTCATAAGATACATATACCTATACCTAGATAAATCATCGGTAAAGATTATGAAGTAGATAAAGTTGTCTCTAGCCGGCACATCAAATGGGCCGCAGACATCAGTATGTACTGGGGCAAGAAGATCCGTGGCCCTTGTCCATGTCCTACAAAAGGGAGCTTAGTCATTTTGCCATGAAGACAAGATTTATAAATTGGATATGACTCGGAAGTCAATGGACTCAATACCTCAATTTTCTCTAATTTGTTAACCCTATCTTCTGCTATATGACCTAGTCTTAGGTGCCATAGATACCTATCATTTGGACTATCCCTAGGTCGTTTCATCGTATCCATATTTTGCTTGATATTAAAAATAGATACATCAATATGTAACTGATAAAGACCATTAATAAGGAAACCACATGCAATTTTATTTCATTCATAAAGAATGTTACAGGTCCTTAAGAAAAATAATTACATAACCTTCTAGTGCTAGGCATGAAACAGAATCAAATTCTTGCTTGCTGTAGGCACATAATAACAGTCTTTGAAAACTAAGTCTAAACCAGATGGTAGTCGAAGAGGGTATGTTTTCACGACCATGATAGTAAATCTTGCTCCATTTTCGATGAGTAGGATCATCTCACCATCCCTCAGCCTCCTGCTATCCTCAAGATCCTGCATGAAAGTGCACAAATAAGCACTAGAACTAGAGTCAAGCACCCAACTGGATGCAGAAGAAACCGTAAGGTTAGACTCAATAACGAGCATACCTCCAGAAGGACTTACCTCCTTCTTATTCTTCAGGGTGGCCAGGTAAGTAGGGCAGTTCCGCTTCTAGTGGCCATCATTATTGTAATGAAAATACTTTTCTTTGTCAGCGGCCTTCTTCTTCAGCTCTATCTTTTTCTTCTTTCCTCCTTTCATCTTCTGCTTTTTCACAGACTTTTTCTTCTTTCCAAAAGACTTTCTCTTGGAAGAAGTCCATTCCATAGCAAGCACTAAGCCTTTAGAACCTTTCATAGAAAGCTCAGTGGTAACCAGCATGTTTATAAGTTCGGCCAAGGAATTTTGAAGTTTGTGCATATGGTAGTTCATGATAAACAGTCCATATGCATCAGTCAAGGATTATAGAATTATATCATTCTGCAGATCCAAGTCCAACTTCACTCCGAGCTTCTCAAGCTCTTTCATGTTCTTGATCGTCATCAAACAATGATCTTGGACTGACTACCTATCATGCATTTTAGCCTTTAAAAGTCGTTTAGTGACTTGATACTTAGCTGTGCGACTCTATTCACCAAACATCTCTTGTAGGTGAGCCAAATTTGATGGACAGTCTTGATATCTTTATATTGGCGTTGAAGCTCATTAGACATTGAGCCAGTCTTGATATCTTTATATTGGCGCTGAAGCTCATTAGACATTGAGCCCAACATGTAATATCTGGCCTTGTTATCTTCGTCCATCCACTTTTCAAGAGTCGCTCTTTGTTCAATGGATGGACAAGTTGGTAAGGTGTGAGGGTCTCGGTCCAATACAAGAGCTAACTTCTTAGAACCTAAAATAATTTTAAAGTTTCAGAACCAATCCTTGTAATTGGGTCCGGTCAATCTATGGGTGTCTAGGATTCGTGCTAGTGGATTGGATTCAGACATTTTCCTATAAAGAGTCAAAGTTTTTAGTTAGATATTGTAATTAAGACTTAACCAATTTATTTAAGAATTTTATTTTTTACATAAATTAGCTTTCACTATTTTCTTGGATCCCAACACTTTCTCTGTAGAGATGCAAAAATCTTCACGATTAATAATTTCTAGTGGATGGTGTGGTCCCACTGACTGACTCATCACCTCACCTAATAGTTATTGATGATGGGTTAGCCAATGAGTGAACAACTCTTGTTCAATGATTCTCCAATCATGGTGCACCCAAACTTGATCTCTAATTCATGAATCTCATCGTGCCCGAAATATTGATCCACTCCTTAGTTAAGTCAGACGCACCATTTGCATAAATTGGATTCCTAATTGAGTCTCTCACCATATCCAGAGTATTGAGCTCAATCCATCCTCCAGCTCGTAGCATCTAATGCCTAATAGACATGGTTGCATCTTTCCAATGCAACTGAACCACTATAACCAACCAAGAACAATCAATCCCGAGAAGGACCCGCACATCTACAATGGTGGATGACCTTAGACTTAATCTTTTCTTAGGAAGATTTGATTTAGGTCTCATTAAACTAGACTTGACATAGTCATAACCAATATGACTAACCTAGTGACATTGGTTAGCTCGGATTATTGACCACCTTAGATCAGGATTGAGCCAACAAATATGGCTAGGTAAGTGAGACTGATGGAAGGGATATGCCATTACCTCGACAAGAACGCATTCAAGTCGAGTAGCTCTTAATTAAAAACCAGTCGATTGTATCTACCAGACTTACCTTAGACACCAAATTATTGAGCCAGAACCAATCGGGCTAGCGTATAATCCAGACTTTAACCACTGAGCCTAATTAGATCTTAGCTTGATCGATCACTCACGTGACTCAATCTTAACCCAGACTTAATCCTATTAGGCTGGTCAATTTAAGCACTATTGATCCCATCTAACCAACTCTTGATTCGATTTGATCAACCGCTTAGACCTAATTGAGCTACCCAAGCCCGAATCCAATTTTATGAATATGTCTTAGATCTAAAATTCTTAATTTTAGATCTAATATATATTTCATAATCTTAATTCTTAATTAAGTTAGGGTTCACAAACAAAACATGTAAATAAAATTCTAGGGTTTTAGGATCTAGGATTTTGCAGAAAGTAAGTTCTTGATTTTTTATTAAGGACGAACGCGCAGCACCCCTACAAATCATAAGAACATCCTATCGAATGAGAGGAGAGGGCATTTAAATCCTACTTTATTCTTATTACCGGACAGCCAAGGGGAACACCTTAATCAGAAATATAAATCTACAAAACTAGTTAGATCTACATCATATATCTCATATATAAAATTGATCCAACTTTATACATATTTTGTATACATCTCATATATCATTTCGTGCATATTTTCATATTTAAATTATCTTAGCATTATCTAAAAAATTATATTTAAATTAATTACATCAAAATAAATTCTAATCTAGATAATTATGTAGAACTATTCTATAATTAGTCTAATCATGCATTCATCATATCTCATATGATCCAAAAATTAAATAATTTTATTTGCTATTTTTTAGATCTTATTATAATATTTATTATATTAAAAAATAATAAATAAATAGATCTAAAATTATAACTTAATCAAATTAAATTATGAACATGCAAGACTATGTATAGAACTATTCTATTTTACAACTAGTCATGCATCCTATAAAACTTAGATCTAAATTATTTAATTTTAATTTTTTTAATTTTAGATCTAATCACATCTCACATGACATCTAAAATTATCTGATTATTAGATAAAAAATAAATTAAAATTAGATGTAAATAATTTAGAGAACCTGGCTCTGATACCAATTGAAGGAGAAATCCTGATTTTTTGGGTCAGGTTTGTTCAGATTTGATCAGATCAAGAGAGATATTTCAAAAATTACTCTTATATATCCAAATTAGATCTGAGATATTTTAGATCTAATTTTATAGATCTAATAAATAAAAATAAAAATAAATTAAATTTGATTTAATTTATACCATGATGTTGGGTAATCGGATTATCCTTTGATGATCTTGTTGATTGTCTAAGATTCTGGATCTAGCCATGCAAGTGCCTGGCCTCTACCGATATCTACTCAAGCTAGATCTAGAGATCTTCTCCTTTTTTATTACCTCTTCAAATATCAGATCTGGATCTGATTTGAAAGATCTTCAAAACTTCTTTTGAAGATCTGCAGTAGTGCTGCCTTCTTCCTTTCTCGTTAGCTTTCTCTTACCTGGATCGCACCAAACTGGAGCCCAAATCTCCTTGGGTGTGGAGAAAAGAGAGAGGATCAAAAGATGGAATGGAGGAGGAAGAGGGGCGGCCTTGGGGTGTGGGCTAAGAGAGAACTCTATTAAAAGTTGGGCGCAGATAGGGTTTACATAGACCCTGCTGTGCCATGCAGTGCCACATCATCCCGTCAATCACGTTGCTTCATGCAATCAGATCTAATTTTGATCGGTGGAATGATATCACCTGATTCAATCAGATGAGATCCCCCTCAATTCATACTTAAATGGTGCCTAAGACTAGTCAAAGTCTATAGGTTGGTGCCACCTAAGTAGAATCCTAGAAGCAACCTGGAGTCCCATCTGTATGGGACTCTAGGCATCCCTATCCATGGGCGCATGCCTCCCTAGGTGTGCGCCCCCTCCTTTCTAATTTCTAGCAAGGGGACAAGCCCCTATCTACTCTCCTACAGGTGCATGACACATGGGCAGATGTCTAAGTGTCAAAGGTCAATGTTTGACCAAAGTCAAAGATAAGAATTAGTAGGTGACGGAAATTGGTAGGTGTTGTCTCAAATTTATCTTATAAATTAAGATAATTCTTTTCTGATCTGGACAAGCTCTAGTCAGACTAAGTAAAGGTACCTGAGTGAGCACAAACATATTTGGCTCAATTGAGACAACTTTTAATGATAGTAGAAGGAGAATGTTAGGCTCAATCATATGCTAGTATTATTTCCTTGAACCTAATTGAATCTAATTCAAATCAATTAAACTGGGTTAGTCCAATTGATGATATCAAGATCCAAACCCTTATTTGTGTGATCCAGTTAGGTTTAGTTCTGTATGGTAATGGGATATGTCGTGATCTCTATCATCGACATCATCGAAACTCCTTTCGATGGATCAAAACTCTTTTGATTCAGACAACTAGAATGATCCATCATCTAAATCATTCTAATTGCTCTCAAAATCCACCAGTAACACCTAGCAGTATATGGTGGCAAGCATCAAAATTGAAAACAAACCTCTCGGTGCAGCTACTTGTGTGATTAAGTTCTTCTATCTTGAGCCCCGATTAGATTAGGGTTAAGGTGAACTCATCAAATCCTAATTTCCATCATATGATTTAATCATTCGATTCAAGTCCGATGTGAAAATCTTAATAGAAACTCTTTTTATTATTTCACTCTACCATGGCCATAGGCTTATGGACTTGATTCTTATGATTATCATAGGGCTGCTCCGCATCTACCGAGGTAGATAGATTTTCTCTTGGTGCAATCCAATTCCTACAATGAACATGCTATAGCCAACATATACCTCAGGGTTCCAAATGGCTAGGAGATCGAGTCATGGTGTAGTCAAACTATGACACCCTCAAAGGAACTACCGATGCACCTCAGGTCAAAGAACCAGACACACCACTACAGCTTTGAGTCAATCATTGATGAGAAGGTAGACTTCCTTATGACTGCTCGAGGTGGTCACACTCAGTGCCCTCATTCTCTAATGAGTATCTATACTCTCGCTTCGGTGTCTACACCATAGACTCAAGACTCATCTACTATAAAGAAGCGATTGTACACCAACCTTTTGGATCAATCACGATCCTCATGATGATCCTACGGTTAGGAGCATTTTATGAGTTAATAATGAAAATTCTTGTCTTAAATTTTCAACTCTTGAAAATAAGAATTATCATTACCATTAACTCAAGGGATGTATCACAGACACTAAATACACATTTATGATAGAAAATAATCCATTTTATTATTTATAGTCAAAATTATAATTTTGCCCCTAGAAGTGTACTACAAGTGTCAGCCAATTTTGGCTTCTAGGGCACACATATCTAATAGGATTGACTGTCCATCACACATTTGCATCTTAAAAAGTCTCCTGGAGACTTGATAACACAATGCATGACTCTGTTCACCAAATAACTCTTGTAAGTGAGCCAATATTTGTTAAGCAATCCTAATGTCTTCATGTTGGTGCTACAACTCATCTGATATTGAGCCCAACATGTAGCACCTAACTTTGTTATCATCGTCCGACCACTTCTCATGAGACGATCTCTATTCAGTGGTCGGATGAGCTAGTAAAGTGAGAATTTTATTGTCCAATATATAAGACAACTTATCAGAACTCAAAATAATTTTTATGTTTCGGAGCCAATCCTTGTAATTTAGTTCGGTTAGTCTGTGGATATCTAGTATTCGGGATAGGGGTTTTGATGCAGACATTTTTTTATAGTGAGTCAAACGTTCTAGTTAGACTTGTAATTTGACTTAACTAATTTATTTAAAAAATTTATTTTTAAACAAATTTAGGCTTTCATTATTTTTTCGGATCCCTATACTTTCTTAGTAGAGATGCAAAAGTCTTCGTGATTATTGACTTTTAGTGGATGGTGCAGTCCCACCGACTAGCTCACCATTTTACCTAATAGTTATTAGTGATGAGTCAACTGATGAGTGAGCAACTCTTGTCCAATATTTCTATAAATATGGTGCACCCAAACTTGGTCTCTAATTAATGAAGCTCACCATGCACAAAATATTGCTCTACTTCTTAGTTAAGCTAGACTCACTGTTTGCATAAATAGGATTTCTGATTAGGATCCTCACCGTATTTGGAATATTAAGCCCAACCCATCCTTCAATCCGTAGCATCCCATACCTAATTGATGTGGATGCATCTTTTCAGTGCAACTGAACCACTGTATCTAGCTGAGAACAATCAATCTCAAAAAGGGTCTGCACATCTACAATGGTGGAAGATCTATGACTTAATATTTTCTTAGAAAAATTTTAATTTAGATCTCTTAGACTTGACTTAGTCATAACAATTATGACTAGCCTAGTGGCATGGGTTAGCTCAAATTATTAGCCACCTCAAACTAGAATTGGGTCGACCCAAATGGTTAGGTAAGTGAGATCGATGGAAGGAATATTCTATTAACTTGCTATGAATGCATTCAGATTGAGTAGCCCCCAATTAAAAACTAGTCGATTATATCTACCAAACTTACCTTAGACACTAAATTATTGAACTAGAATTGATTGGATTAGCCTACAATCTAAGGCTCGAATCATGGAGCCAAATTAGGTCTTAAAGTGATCAAGCACATGTGACTATGAGTCGATCTTGACCAAGACTTACATATAATGAACTGATCAAATCTAAGTACTTTTGATCCCACCTAACCAACTCTTGATTTGGTTTGATCAACCGCAAGATCTAATTAAGTTAACCATACCCGAACCCTTGTTTTATGAATGTGTCTTAGATCTAAAAATTCATAATTTTTAGACCTAATTGATTTCATAAACTTAATTCTTAATTAAGTCCAAGGATTCAATGACAAAACATGTATCAAAGATCCTAGAATTTTAGGATCTAGGATTTTGCTGAAAAGTAAGTTTTTATTTCTGATTAAGAACAAATGCGCAGTACCCCTACACGCCATAAGATCATCCCATTGAATGGAAATCGAGGACCTTTAAACCTTTCTTACTATTATGATCAAATGAACAAGGAGAATGTCTTAATCAAAAATATATAAACTACACTACAAAATAGTTTAATCTAATACATATATCTCATATATGATTAGAGAACTAAACTACGCATGATTTGCATATACCACATATGTGAAATCAAAATATTTAAAAATATATTTTAGATCTGATTACATCTCATGTAATATTTGAAAATAAAAACTTAAATGATCACATCATAAAAATTTTAATCTAGACTATTCATGGCGTAGTTCTATCAAAACTAGTCTAGACATGCATCATATATATCACATACATGGAAAAATTTGATGCACCTACTGATTTTAGATCTAGTTACAGCTCATGTAACATCTGAAATCTAAAATAATAGATCATAAAAATAAAAAAATTATCAAAAATAGATAAAAAAAACTATAAAAATAGCTCTGATACCAGTTGAAGGAAAACCTAGTTTTCCTGCTACATGATCGATCTGATCTGATCAAATTTAAAGTAAAATTTTTAATTTCTTTTCTAATGATCTAATTAGATTTGAGAGTTCTCAAAATTGATTGGAATGATCTGATAGTAAAAATAAAAATTAAAATTAAAATAGTAACATCTTATGTTACATGATCGGGAATCATTTACCCGATGTGATGATCTGATGAATGATCCAAGGTTCTGATTCAGTGGCACATGCGCCCGACATCTACCAAAGTCTACTTGGGTCAGATCTGGATGTCTTTTCCTTCTAGATCTAATCTTAGAAGATTATATCTGAAAACTTTTGAAGCACCTTCAAAAGTAATCTTCGACAGTAGCACGCCCGTCACACGAACTGAAACTGCTTTGCTTGACCTTCGCGCCTGCAGGACCTTGACCTTTCCTTGCTGTTTTGCCCAACTCCTTAGGCATAGAGAAGAGGGCAAAGATCAGAGAGAGTGGGCATGGAGATGGAGAGAGGGGCAGGGCTTCGCCATGGATTAATCGTATTGCCAAACACCTTTGGCAAGATGTCTATTTATAGACCTATGCAGCCCTAGAGTCCTAGGGCTTTAAGCAACTAGTTTGCTTAAGGCAGAAGGACTCCCATCTGTAATCCCATGCCTCAACCCAGTTTTCCTTAGATTTTTGTCACATAAATATTAGGAAGTGGCATGGAGAAAGGGTAAGCATCAGGGCTTGGCACGAGGCTCTTATCTCCCCAGAGTTTGATCCAAATCAAACTCTTTGACCCAGTCAAAACCTATTTGAATGGGGGCCTCCACCTTTATCCTTATGGGGTGCATGGCCAAAGAGGGCATGCACCCTTCCTTTCCTCATGAAACACCTTGGGGTGCATGCCCCTAGAAATTCTCTCGGGGGTGCATGCCCCTCCCCCTTTTTTCGTGCGAAGAATGGGTCAAACGACCCCTTGTCCTGATGCCCCATGCATGGATTTAGGACAAGCCCTAAACTCTTTAGGACAAGCTATAATTTGACTACGACAAGGCCCAATCAGATTAGGATAAACCCATTCATGATTTTTGGACGAGCCAAATCCAATTTGACTCAATCAAGATGAACTAAAAAGATGACAGAAGGAGAAAGTCAAGCTTACTCGTGTGCTAGTATGATTTTCTTGAACCTGATTGGATCAAATCTAAATTAATCGAATTGGATTAGCCTAATTGATGACATCCAAACCTAAACTCTTGTTTATGTGACCTAGTTAGGTTTAGTCTATATAGTAATGAGACATGTCGTGATCTCTATCATCGACATCATCAAGATACCTTTCGATAGACCAAAACTCTTCTGATTCATCCAATTAGAATCATCAATCATCAAGATAATTATAATTGATCCCAAAATTTACTAGTGACACCTAGCAGTATATGATGGCAATCCACCAAAATCAAATATGAATCTCTCAGTGCAGCTACCTGTGTAATTGGGTTCTTCTATTATGAATCTTGATAGTATCAAGGTGAAGGTGAACTCGTCAGACTTAATACACATCATTTGAATAAATCATTTGATTTAAGTCCGATATGAAATCCTAATAGAAACATCTTTCTATTAATTCACACTACCATGGAAATGGGCTTAAGGACTCAATCTCATGATCATCCTAGGACTACTTCTCTACTGAGATTGATAGTCCCTTATTAGTGCAATCCAATTCCTACAACGAATATGCTATAGGCAACATACACCTCAGGATTCTAAATGGCTAGAAGAACGAGTTATAGTATAGTCAAACTATAACACACTCAAGATGAACTGTCCATGCACCTTAGGTCAAAGAACCAAACATACAATTGCAACATCGAGCTAGTCATCAACAAAAAAGTAGACTCCCTTATGACTGCTCGAGGTTGTGACGCTCAGTGGCTTTGTTCTTAACAAGTACCTATACTCTCACTCCAGTATCTCTATACTGTAGACTCAAGACTCATCAATCCTAAGAAAATGATCATACACCAATCATCCAGATCGATCATCATCCTTGTGATGATCCTATGATTGAGAGTAGTTTATGAGTTAATTATGATAACACATACCTTAAATTTTCAACTTTTGAAAATATGCATTATCAAACTAGTTAACTCAAAGAATATATCACAGACACTTTAAATACACAATATAAAAGAAAATAATTCTTTTATTAATTTTAGTTAAAATTATAAAAAAGCCTCTAAAAATTATTTTATAAGTGTCGGTCAATCAAGCTTCTAAGATACTCATCTAACAAGCAATTGGATTGCTAATTGACTCAATTTGATTCAGCAATTAGGCTGAGATTAAATTTAACTAAATTAAATTCAATTAAAATTAGTTTAAACTTAATTATGTTAAGTTCAATTGATTTGTAAGATAAACCAATTACTGGAAAAAATAATTTTCTATTAGACTAGGACTTGAGTGTACTTGATTTCTAATTAAGTTAGAATTTAAATTAAATTTAAATTAAATTTAATTTGATTTAATTAGGCTTGTAGTTGGACTAGGATCACTCTTTAATTAGATTCTATTAATTCTAGTTTAACTATGTTTGAAATTTGTTTTGACCTACCTTTAATTGAAGAGTCCTAGTTACACTAAGACTCCTCTTAATCTCTTGCGCCAAGAAGGGAAAGCCCCATGCCTATTTTTTCTCCTGTTGGCATGAGTTTTCTCATGCCAATCTAAAGTTCCACGCCACCCTCTTTCATGGTTTTGGAATTTATTTTGAATTGATCAAAATAGGTAAGTTGTTATGCTTATGATTCTTTTTGAAAGAGTCCTTCAATTCTAAAACTCCTCCTCTATCCTTTTAGTTTTTTTGTCTCATGCCCCATCCTTTATTGTTGCCTATTTTCTTATGACTTTTGGTGTTCCTTTCTGATTCCCCATGCACAAGGAAAGATGGGTGGCATCCAAGAGTTGGACACCCGTAAGTTTCCTTGTTTGACTTTTTTCTTCTTAAACTATTTAACCTTAGGAAGTACTCTTAGGTGGGGCACCACTTTTTAAGTGGTTGTTGGCATGATATCCCTGGGTCTTTCCATGCAAAATTAGAAGAAAGAGAGGATGAGGGGCGTGGGAGGTTTGGCGCTCCAAGGCTTTGGGCATGATGGTCTCATTAGGACATGAAAGATTCATGTGAGAACAAAGGAAGAAAAGAAGGTCTTCTCTTTAAGGTCTCTTTCTAAGTTTTTCCTTTTTATCTTTTGAGAAGATATTTTCATGAAAAAAATTAGAGACAAAGAGAGAGGAAAAGATCTCCTCTTGTCTAGGCGTGGAGGTCTGTTTAGGACATCAATGGTTGATGTCTTGAAAGAGAAGATGTGTCTTCTCTTAAGGCTTTTTCTTAACCCTTTATTTTCTATTTTTTAGGAGATCCAAAAGTTAGACTTCTCCCTTCATCTTCCTTCCTATCTTCATCTCTTAGATTATTTAATAGATTTGAAGAAATTTTTACAGATCGACTATCAGGAGGGATCCACGAGAAACTAGTACTTCGAGCAGATCTTTGTTCGATGAACCTCCGATCTGCATAGTGACCTTGTATGGATAACCCATAGTGGCTGGACATGCTATGTGGCTCCAAGTAATAAAGACAACATCAAATATCGACTATGGTATTTTTGATCCATGCAAAGATAAGATATCTGCTCTCTTTTCTGACCTAGATGTGATCTAGCATTTCTAGAATAGTTCTCGATCTAGAATATTGATATGATCAATATCAACCCTGATTTATTTTTTAGATTTATTCATGCATCATGATATGTTATAGGTCTTAGATATAGGGTTTAATGATTAGATCACATACATAAATAGATTAAATAGTTTAATCTATATCTTCCGCTGCATCTAGTTTCAAAAAAGTTTCGAAATGTATGCATGAAATCCTACATAATTTTTCAACAATGGTATCTAATATAGTGGTATCAAAGCACTAGATTCTTTTATGACATGATCATGCATGCTTTAAAATAAATCTAAAAGTAAAAATTAATGATCACATATGCTGATCATAAGGTTGTCCTATTGTAAGGTTAACTCCTTACAATAAAAAGATTATCCTAGTATGTGCTAATCTAAATTTTTAAATCATGAATAAGTTAGATGTGATCTAAATAATTTTAAAATTTAATTTTTTAATTTTAAATATAAAAATTAAATAGATATTTGATCTATTATTGATTATTTAGATTAGATCTAAATAATGTAGGATCGCACATACTGATTATAAGGTTATCCTGCTATAAGGTTTACACCTCAAAGTGGAGAGGTTGTCCTAGTATGTGCTTCTTAAATCATAAATAAGTTAGATAAGATCTAAAATAATTTATGATTTATTTTTAAATTTTAAATCTATTATTAATTAATTTATGATATGATTTTGATCGTTTAGATAAGATCCATATGATAGGCTTCATGTTTAGATCTACGTCCTCATATTACATATGCTCAATATGTAGTTTTGATTTTTGAATCTAAAATTTTTATGTATGACAAATATGCTTTGTGAAATTTAAATTGCAAACTTATTTTCTATAAAATCATAGATTCAAAACCCATGGACATGATCTAAATATTAAAATAAATCAGATCTAAAATTATAAATTGAATTTGATTCAATATAAATTATTTACAAAATTTGAAAATATTTCAAATGATGAAATCAAAAACTAGTTCTGAGCTTCCAAACTCCAACCCATAAGCCTTGAACTTAATTGAGAATTAAGTGATTGTTTAGGATCTAGGTTTATGATTTGAAGATTCTAAGATAATTTTATAAAACATGGATTAAAGGGTGATGGATTAGCTTTGATTAGATCATTAACTGGGTTAGACCTAAGGTTAGATTAAATATGGACTAAGTTAAAGAATTGATCAAACTTAATTAATAGTTAATTAGAATTAGGTCATTTTTTTATAGATTGTTGGTGTGAAATCTGGTTGTCACTAGAATCGAGGCTAGAGTTGGAGAAGATGAAGTCATCGTCGATGACTAGCAAAACAAGTCTCATCTGGAGTTGGGGTTGGTGGCCCTGGCAAGACCCTTTGACAATCAAGTCAGCTCTTTCGGCCAATAGAAATGGAGTGCTTAGAGAGATTTTAACAGAATTTTTAGAAAAAAATTAAGAGCTTGGAGAAGAAGATGTATCTAGAGGATCTCTTATATAGGCGGAGCCCATAACAAACTGATAGTGCCAGCCATAACCATCTAGTAGTGGGCTGTTCAGGACCACATAAGATTTGTTATGGAGGATCGTGTCTGTTGTCATGATGTGCCAATCTGCCAGAGTCTAACAACTCAAGTTCGGATGGGATAGCTACAGGTAGCAAAGAATTCTTAGAAAAGATCATTCCAAAGAAGTTCGGAGGTTCTTGAGATCAGCCATGCTTGGGCTGTTGTTTGCCATATCATGGGTTGGTGCGGAGGCCTTTTTAGGCAACTGGTAAGAGATGTCTGAGAGGAGCTTGATACATAGAGAAGCCCGGGAAGAGTTCGACTGGTGGCAAAGCCTGTCCGGAGTTTGACCTTAGAATGAGTCTAGCTGAAGGAGAAGTCTGGCAAGAGTCCGACTGCTGAAGGAGTCTGACTGAAGGAGAAGTTCGATAGGAGTCCGACTACTGAAGGAGTTTGATTGAAGGAGAAGTCTGGTAGGAGTCCAACTACTAAAGGAGTTCGGTTGAAGGAGAAGTCTAACAGGAGTTTGACTATTGAAGGAGTCCGAAAGATCTTACGGATTTAGTGGAAGCCCATCCCTGGCCATTGATACCAGATGGGCCAATTCAAAGATCAGACATTTCGGTTAAACTTTGGCAGGAGTGGATTTATCCCCAATACTAGTCCTCCTACTCTTGAGTTCGAAATTCAAAAGGAGAAAGTATGGATGCAATTGCCGAAGTTCTTTTCCCTCATCTATCCAGAAGAGACATTTTAGCGTCTACTACGTCGGCTCTTGGGCTCATTAAATTTGAAATGACTTTGAGGAGACGACCCTTCAAATTTCCTACTGTAACACTATCCTAGGTATGGCATAATTAAAAACCTACCAATTGCCACTCCCCTAACATGATGAGTGGGATGCAACGCACATGGAGCAGCCAAGTAACATCTGCAATCATAACTGCCTCGGGTTGCCCTTAGCTATTTAAGGCCTTCTCCACCCTTCGAAATTCATTTTTACTAGAGTCTTCTTCCCTCCCGAGCCCTTGCCTTCTTCCTACTCGAGAGCACTGGTTCTTCCTCACATCCTCTCCATTTTTAGCGCTCCTCCACTCAATTTTTATCATGCCCATCGCCTCTTTGCCCCTCTTAGCCAACTTAGGTCAGCCTCCTATCACCTATTTTCGATTTCTCTAGCATCTTTTTTCTTCTTTCTCTTTCGATTTCTCTGGTAGAAGCTTCTGCAGTACATTTTTTCTTGATTTTTAGGGATTTTCTTAGGGTTTTATTTTGATTTGAATGTCTTTCAAAATCTTCTATTCCATCGATTCTTGGAGCTCGTCTAGACCGACCTTCTTGGATCCCGCACCCCTGGCTGAGGTTGAGCCTAGGAACATGTCTCACCAGTCTTTTATTTCCGATACCATCCCTTCGATTTTGACGCCAAATGATCTTTCATTAATCCACATCCAAAATGGGGTTTCCTCCGAGTACGACCTCAAGCTCCTTGGGTCGGATGAATGCGCCAACTCACCTCCAGTCAATCGATTTTGCCTATACTTAGAGACCTTACGTGCCGGGCTTCGGCTTTTGATGCCGCCCTTTGTAGTTGCCCTCTTTTGATTCTTGAACATCTCCTTCATCTCTATTGTGCTGAACTCCTTTTGGTTCATGATAGGTTTCCTTTCCCTCGGCCATCTGGCCGAAGTTTGGTTGACTATCTCATTATTCCAAAATTTCTATACCTTCAAACGTCATCCTTCCATAAATGACTGATGCTACTTCTTCCATCAGTTTGGTAAGAAGGGATTACTGAAAGATGCTCCTTCTTCCATTCATAATTGGAAGAAGAAGTACTTCTTTGTCCAATGTCCGACCTCGCTGCTTGACCTTCCTTCCTGGGGCTTCCTCCGAGAATCAGTTTGTCGAGCCCCTAGTTTAGATGGAGCCAACCTCGAGTCTTCTAACAAGCTTAAGGCGTACCGAGCTCCTCTTCTTTCTGACCATCTAAAAGAGCAACATCTTGTTCAACCTTGGCTTAAGTCCTCTCAACCCCGTCGGTACTATTATTGTTATTACTATTTTTTGCCTCATGTATGCACACATATATATATGAGTATGAATGTTCAATTCTCGTGAAGTTTTGTATGTACCTTGGCTGACTATAATTTTTTCTTTATCATAGAAATGGATACTGATGCTATGGAGAGGCTCACCAAGGGCCTTTACGCCCAAAAAAAGGAAGGGGAAGGCCCCGAGCGAGGGTTCAAAATGGGTGAAGGTCGGCGCCTCCGACCCTGCAGCTCCTGCTGCTGCAGATGTCACAATCGAGGTCTGCCACTAGTCAAGGTCAACCCAGCCACTAGCATCGACGTCGTCGAAGGAGGGCCACTTCCCCCCGAGCCCATAGATCTTTCGTTAGGGGATCATTCTTCAGACCCTTCCACCGACAAGGAAAAGACGAAGGGGAAGGGAATGTCGGCCATTGCGAAGGTAGCCCGCAAGGCCTGTCCAGGCGAGCCAAGTAAAAACAGCAGCGACGATCTGGGGGTGGACCCCTTCGATAACTCGGACATCATCTAGGATCTAACTAACAAATTTGCCATGCCTGAGGTAGTGCACCACATGGCTGACCTTGACCAGACACAATTCGTCTAGGACTTTCTTGGGAATTTTTCTTAGGTAATCGTCTTATCATACTCCTTTTTTCATTTTTCTATCTTTCATTCCTCTATTTTATTGCTATTTTGCTGTGGTAGTTGGGTCACCAAATAATTGTCCATCTCAAGAGGGCGAATTGCCAGGAGGTGGAGGCGCTGAAGGTCCAAGGGGATCTTCAAGCTAAGATTGGTCGCCTCCAAGAAAAGGCCGTCGAAGCTGAGTGCTCCATGAAGGAGAAGGCAGTGGAATTTGTGAGTCTCCAAGGTGCGCTTCAAAAGAGGAGCTTCTCTCGACCGGGCTGAAGGCTGCTTTGGCACTGAAGGAGAAGAAAAAAAAGCCAAGGGGAGGGTCATCGAGTTGGAGGCTCACGAGGCAAAGTCAGCTTTGGAGGCGGCAACCCGGGCCATGGAAGAGTTCAAGGCCTTCTTTGAAATGAAAGACCTGAACATCACCTTCGGCCAGAAGGCATTCATCAAAGGCTTCGAACTCTACAAAGGTAGGATGGCACAGAAATTTTCCTAGCTTGACCTGAGCTTTTTGGATGAGGAGGATCTTGGCGAAGAGGTAGGACCGTCCAGCACTGTAGTCGATCATTCCCCTACCGAGCCTGCCCCCAGTCCATCCGAACCTACTGTGGAGGTGCTCGAGCATGCTCCAAAACCTGAGGCAGTCGAGAGTGCTCCAACCTCTTCCGCCGCCACACCCCCTAAGGTTGAGGACCTCGAACAATTATACTTTTTTCTTTTTCTCTTTTATTTTGCTTTGTACTAAAAAATTTTTAGTTAAATGAAAGTGAATTTACTTTTGTTTATGCTTTTCTTTATATTGGTATTGTGCCATGTGTAATCTAGAATCTCTCCAATAATCAGAGCCATAACCCGCCATCTCCAATCGACACCGACCTCTTACTTCAGGGAGTTCCATTGAAACCTTTAATAAAAAGCTTAAAAAAGGAAGTCCACCATCTGAAGAAAATGTTGAAGAAGTTGGAGGACGACCTTCAAGCTTCTCAGAAGAATGCTTTGGAGGCAACCAAAGAGGTCACTCACCTTCAAAATTTACACATGAAGGACTCCACAAGCTTCAGCATCCGAAAGGAGAACTTTGAGAGGGAGATTGCCGAACTCAAGAAAAATACCAGCAATGAATCTTGGGCACTAATGGTGAAGATCAGCTCTCTCAAAGTTGATCTTAAGATGGTGAAAGAGAAAATCCATCTACTAGAGGGGAGTTTGCAATGGTCTACCGACAAGGCTTGGTACGATTGGGACTGGTCTAAGAAGATCTCCGAACTTCGGAAGTAGTTATGACACTCCGAGAACTAGCATAATAGTTACAGAATAACTTGGGTAGAGAAAATGTCCAAGCTTGAATGCGAGCTCAAGGTCGCCAGAGATGAAGCGACTTATTTTCAGAGGCAATTATACAGTAGTCGATAGGTCGGTGCAAGTGGCAAGTTGGAGGAGATCGCCTCCTTGAAGAGGACCATCAGCGAGCTCTTAGAAGCAGTCGAGATGGAGAAGATCAAGGTTCAACGGCTGAAGCTCCAGCTAACCTATGAACATCAGGCTATCAAGGATGTGGAGGCCAAGTCTGAATTCTTGAGAAAGCAGTGGCGAGAGCTTGAAGGCAAATTCCAACATGTCAACAGGATATATATAGATGGTCTATATAAGAAGAAGGAGCTTATGGGAGAGATCCTTAGACTAAAGCAGGCCTTGGTGATGGCTGGGGTCGACGGCCCAAGGTTTGAGGAGTTCGATCCATCTTAGGGCTTCAACTTTTTTTCTTCTTCTTTTTTTTTCATGTAATTAATCTTGACGATCTTTATTTTGCTTATAGTGAACTTATATTTGTAATAAAATGGTACCTTTTTCATCATTTTCTTATATGAATTCAATGCTTGTAATTGGCTTCACATTCTTCATCTCATTTTTTTTTGTTTTGTCTTCTAATGAGATGCTTGTTGTGGATGCCGAGCTGAGGGTCCCTTTAGTGAACTAGGATGGGATTCTCCTTTTCATATTTGATGTAGCCATAGGGGGGATACATATAAGGGTCGCTTGTAGGTCTTTTTCCTTCTTCTCATTTTAGATTAACAAGGCCTTGGCCTACCTCTTATTAGGATGAGGTTCTCTTCTATTCCTTGCACGATCATAAGGGCACATTAGGACCGTTGACAGGGCTTCTCCCCTCACCTCATCTTAGTCTAACGAGGTCTTCAATCTTGCTCATGTTAGGATGAGGTTCTCCTTCTATTGCTAAAGTGATTATACGAGCACATTAGGGCCGTTAACAGAGCTTCTCCTCTCATCTTGTCTTTGAAGAAAAAATTATGATTTTTTGGATCAGGTTCGTTCAAATTTGATCGGTTCAAGAGAGATATTTCAAAAATTTCTCTCATGTATCCAGATCAGATCTGAGATATTTCAGATCTAATTTTATAGATCTAATAAATCAAAAAAAAATAAAAATAAATTAAATCTAATTTAATTATATCTTGATGCTGGGTAATCTGATTATTCTTTGATGATCCTACTGATTACCTATGGTTCTGGATCTAGCCACGCAAGCGTCTGGCCTCTATCGATATCCACTTAGGCTGGATCTGGAGATCTTCTCCTTCTTTATCACTTCACCAAAAGTCAGATCTAAATCTAATTTGGAGGATCTTCAAAACTCCTTCTGAAGATCAGCAGTCGTCTCTACAGCGGTGCAGCCTTCTTCCTTTCTCATCAACCTTTTCTTGCCTGGATCACACCAAACTGAAGCCCAACTTTCCTTGGGCGTGGAGAGGAGAGAGAGGATCAAAAGATAGCATAGAGAAGGGAGAGGGGTAGCCTTAGGGTGTGGGCTAAGAGAGAACCTTTTCTAGGTTAGGCAGATAGGGTTTATATAGAACCTACTGCGCCATGCAGTGCCACGTCATCCTGGCCAATCATGTTGCTTCGTACAATCAGATCTAAATCTGATTAGTGGGATGACATCATCTAATCCAATCAGATGAGAGCCCCATAAATTCATCCATAGATGAGACCTTATACTTGTCAAAGTCTATAGCTAGAGGTCACCTAAGTAGAATCCAAGAAGCAACCTGGAGTCCCATCCGTATGGGACTTCAGTCGTCCCTATCCATGGATGCATGCCTCACTAGGTGTGCGCCCCCTCCTTTCCAATATCTAGCAAGGGGACAAGCCCCTATCTGCTCTCCAATAGGTGCATGACACATGGGCAGATGTCCAAGGGTCAAAGGTTAATGTTTGACCAAAGTCAAAAGACAAGAATTAGTAGGTGACGAAAAATGCCAGGTGTTGTCTTAAATTTATCTCATAAATTAAGACATCCCTTTTCTGATCTGGACAAGCTCCAGTTAGACCAAGTAAAGGTACCTGAGTAAGCACAAACTTATTTGGCTCAGTCGAGATAACTTTTAATGATAGTAGAAGGAGAATGTTAGCCTCAATCGTGTGCTAGCACGATTTCCTTGAACCTAATTGAATCTTATTCAAATCAATTAAATTGGATTAGTCCAATTGATGATATCCAAATCCAAACTCTTATTTGTGTGATCCAGTTAGATTCAATTCTATATGATAATGGGATATGTCGCGATCTCTATCATCAATATCATCAAAACTCTTTTTGATGGATCAGAACTCTTCTGATTCAGACAACTAGAATGATCGATCATCTAAATTATTCTAATTGCTCACAAAATCCACCAGTGACACCTAACAGTATATGGTGGCAACCCATCAAAACTAAAAATAAACCTCTTGGTGTAGCTACCTATGTGATTAAGTTCTTCTATCTTGAGTCCGATCAGATTAGGGTTATGGTGAACTCGTCAAACCCTAATTTCTATCATATGATTTAATCATTCGAATCAAGTTTGATGTAAAAATCTTAATAGAAACTCTTTCTATTATTTCACTCTGCCATGGCCATGGGCTATGGACTTGATTCTCATGATCATCATAGGGCTGCTCCTCATCCATCGCGATAGATAGATTTCCTCTTGGTGCAATCCAATTCCTACACTGAACATGCTATAGCCAACATCCACCTCAGGGTTCCAAATGGCTAGAAGATCGAGTCATGGTGAAGTCAAACTATAACACACTCAAGGTGAACTGTCGATGCACCTCAAGTCAATGAACCAGACACACCACTGCAGCTTCGAGTCAATCATTGATGAGAAGGTAGACTTCCTTATGACTACTCGAGGTGGTCATTCTCAGTGCCCTCGTTCTCTAACGAGTACCTATACTCTCGCTCTGATGTCTCTACACCATAGACTCAAGACTTATCTACTATGAAAAAGTGATTGTACACCAACCTTATGAAGGGAAATCCTGATTTCCCGGTCCAAGTTTGTTCAGATCTGATTAGATCAAGAGATATATTTCAAAAATTTTCTCTTGATCTTAATCAGATCTTGATAAATTTCAGATCTGATTCTTATTATTTTAATAAATAAAATAAAATAAGATAAATTAAATCAAATTTAATTTACCTGATTTGGGTAATCCTATTACCCTGTAGATGATCCTGATTGCAGCGGAAGGTTCTGGATCTCAGCCACGCAAGCGCCTGGCCTCTACCGGTATCCACTCGGGTTGGATCTGGAGAACCTCTTCTTCTCTATCACACCTCCAAAAATCAGATCTGGATCTGATCTGGAGGATCTTCAAAACTCTTTTGAAGATTTGCAGTCGTCCTTTTGCAGCAGCGCAGCCTTCTTGCTTTTGATCGCCTTTCCTTGATCTGAATCGCACCAAACTAAGTCCAAAACACCTTTTGGACGTGGAGAGCAAGGGG
This sequence comes from Cocos nucifera, assembly GCA_006176705.1. Taxonomy (NCBI): domain Eukaryota; kingdom Viridiplantae; phylum Streptophyta; class Magnoliopsida; order Arecales; family Arecaceae; genus Cocos; species Cocos nucifera. The sequence goes on along the minus strand of QRFJ01004277.1, from coordinate 98,402 downwards.
AGAAGAGACTATGGCATGGAGAAGGAGGGGAGAGGCAGCCTTGGGGCGTGGGAAATCTCTATCAATAATTTGCATTTTGAATTAGGGTTGGGCGCAGGGTCTTATTTATAGACCTCTTGTGATCCAACTCCTCTTCCTCTCAACCAATCACAACCCTTTGTGAAATCAGATCTAAATCTGATTGGTTGGAATAGAGACCCCTGGATTCCTCCTTAGAGGGCGCCTAAGACCAGTCAAACTGGATTCTTAGTAGAACTCTGATTGGAATCCAAAAGGGAGGTGGAGTCCTTGTCCAACAAGGACTCCTAGGCGCCTCCTACTTGGGCTCACGCCACCCTTGGCGTGCGCCCTTCTCCTTGCCAGTTCTGGCAGGGGGACAGGCCCCCACCAGCTCTCCAATAGGTGCATGACATGTGGTCAAAAGTCAAAGGGTCAATGGTCAACGTTTGACCAGTCAAAGGTAGACTTTTGACCAAAGTCAAAGAACAAGAAATGGCAGGTGACCAAAAATGGCAGGTAATGTCTTACAAATAAGACAACCTATTCTGACTTGGACAACCTCCAGTCAGACCATATGAAGGCCTCTGATTGAGCACAAACTCCTTTGGCTCAGTCAGGACAACTTATTTATGATAGTAAAAGAAGAACGTTAGGTTCAATCGAGTGCTAGCACGATTTCCTTGAACCTAATTGAATCTCATTCAGATCAATTGAACTAGATCAGTTCAATTGATGATCACCAGATTCAAACCCTTGTTTGTGTGACCCAGTTAGGTTCAGTTCTGTATGGTAATGGGATATGTCATGATCTCTATCATAGACATCATCGAAACTCCTTTCGATGGATCAGAACTCTTCTGATTCGAACAGCTAGAATGATCGATCATCTAAATCATTCTAATTGCTCCCAAAATCCACCAGTGACACCTAGCAGTATATGGTGGCAACCCATCAGAGCTGAATGCGAACCTCTTGGTGCAGCTACCTGTGTGATTAAGTTCTTCTATCTTGAGCCCCGATCAGATTAGGGTTAAGGTGAACTCGTCAAACCCTAGTCTCTGTCATATGATGTAATCATTCGATTCGAGTCCAATGTGAAAATCTAAATAGAAACTCTTTCTATTATTTCACTCTGCCATGGCCATGGATTTCTGGACTTGATTCTCATGATCATCATAGGGCTACTCCTCTACCACCGAGGTAGATAGATCCCATCTTGATGCAATCCAGTTCCTACAATGAACATGCTATAGCCAACATACACCTCAGGGTTCCATATGGCTAGGAGACCGAGTAATGGTGTAGTCAAACTATAACACCCTCAAGGTGAACTGCCGATGCATCTCAGGTCAAAGAACCAGACACACTACTGCAGCATCGAGTCAGTCATTGACGAGAAGGTAGACTTCCCTAATGACTACTCGAGGTGGTCACGCTCAGTGCCCTCGTTCTCTAACGAGTACCTGTACTCTCGCTCCGGTGTCTCCACACCGTAGACTCAAGACTCATCTACTAAAGAGAAGCGATCGTACACCAACCTTCCGGATCAATCACCATCCTCGTGATGATCCTATGGTCGGGAGCTGTTTATGAGTTAATAATGATTATTCATGTCTTAAATTTTCAACTCTTGAAAATATGAATTATCATTACCATTAACTCAAAGGATGTATCACAGACACTAAATACACATGTGTGATAGAAAATAACCCATTTCATTAATTATAGTCAAAATTACAATTTTGCCCCTAGAAGTGTATTACAAGTGTCAGCCAATTCTGGCTTCTAGGGCACATATATCTAACAATCTCCCACTTGTCCTAAAGCCAATTGGCTACAAGTCTAAGTCCCATCTTCTCAAGGTGGGCTTCGATCTTCTGCTGGCCCAACGGCTTTGTAAGTGGGTCTGCCACATTATCTGCGGAGTTGACTCTCTTGACCTCAACGTAACCTTTCTCAAGGTAATCGCGGATGAGATGGTATCACCGTTTGCTTGGAACTCTTCCAGCACAAACAGTCTGCCAGATGTCGACTTTCGATCATCTATATCGGACATGAAGTCCGAGTCTGTGTATCCCTGAACTTGGAGTTCTCCATTACCAAAGACCAACATCATATCCTTAGTTCTTCTCAAGTACTTAAGGATACATTTCACAGAAGTCCAGTGTTCTTCACCTGGATTTGACTGATATCTGCTTGTGACACTCACAGCATGGGCTATATCAGGTCGTGTACATAGCATGGCATACATGAGGCTCCCTATTGCAGAAGCATAAGGGATCTTGCTCATGCGTTCTATTTCCTCAGGTGTGCTGGGGCACATCTTCTTGGAAAGATGAATACCATGTCTGAAGGGTATTAATCCCCTCTTAGAGTTTTCCATACTAAACCTCTTTAGTACTTCCTCTATGTACATCTTCTGTGAAAGTCCTAGCATCCTATTCGGTCTATCCCTATAGACCTTAATTCCTAGAATAAAGGATGCTTCACCTAGGTCTTTCATGGAGAATTCCTTGGACAACCACATCTTGACTGATGTCAACATGGGAATATCATTCCCAATAAGGAGGATGTCATCCACGTACAATACGAGGAAGACAACAGCGCTCCCACTGACCCTTTTGAAAACACATGGTTCCTCTTCATTTTTGATGAAACCAAACTTTTTGATCACATCATTGAAACGAGTGTTCCAGCTCCGAGATGCTTGCTTAAGTCCATATATGGACCTTTGCAGCTTGCAAACCTTGTGATCAGTATCACTGGATGTGAAACCTAGCGGCTGTTCCATATAGATATCTTCCTCAAGATATCCATTTAGGAATGCCGTTTTCACGTCCATTTGCCATATTTCATAATCGAAATAGGCTGCAACAGCAAGCAATGTGCGGATGGATTTTAGCATAGCTACCGGGGAAAAGGTATCCTGATAGTCAATGCCTTCGCGTTGACTATAACCTTTTGCCACCAGTCTAGCCTTGAATGTCTCCACATTCCCATCTGCACCAATCTTTCTCTTGAAGATCCATTTACACCCAATAGGTACTATACCTTCTGGTGGATCTACCAAGGTCCAGACTTGGTTTGAGTGCATCGAGTCGAATTTCTGACTTCATTGCCTCAAGCCATTTCTCGGAGTCGATATCTGATATCGCCTCGTTGTAGGTTTTGGGATCATCACCATGAGCACCATTACCTATGAGGAACATTTCCTCTACGTCCTCTGAAATAATACCTAAGTATCTTTCAGGGGGACGGGAAACTCTTTCCGATCTACGAGGTGGAGGAGGTAGTGTTCTTATTGGCTCAACCTGATTTGGTTCCACTTGGTCCTTAGCTCGTTCTGCTTGTGAGACTTTCTCATCAAGCTTAATCTGCTTTCCAATGCCACTATCTTGAATAAACTATTTTTCAAGAAATATGGCATGTCGACTCACAATCACATTGTGGTCTTCTGGAATGTAGAAATAGTATCCTAATGACTCTTTAGGATATCCTATGAATCGAGCTCTAAAGGACCTAAACTCTAACTTGTCCGCTTGTTGTCTTTTGACATAAGCCGGACAACCCCAAATTCTGAGATGACTCAGACTTGGTTTCTTACCGTGCCATATCTCATACGGTGTGGTAGGAACGGTTTTAGAGGGAACCCTATTCAGTAAATAGATTGAAGTTAATAATGAATGTCCCCAAAGAAAATCTGGGAGGTCTGTGAAGCTCATCATGGATCGAACCATATCCAATAGAGTCCGATTTCTCCGTTCTGAAACCCCGTTGAGTTGAGGTGTTCCTGGTGGAGTCCATTGAGAGACTATGCCATTTTCCTTAAGATAGTCTAGGAATTCCCGGCTAAGGTATTCACCTCCTCGATCTGATCGAAGAACCTTAATGGGTTTTCCAGTTTGTTTTTCTACTTCATGTCTGAATTCTTTGAACTTTTCAAAGGCTTCAGACTTGTGTCTCATAAGATACACATACCCATACCTAGACAGATCATCGGTAAAGGTAATGAAGTAGACAAAATTGCCTCTAGCCGGCACATCGAAATGGGCCGCACACATCAGTATGTACTAGGGCAAGGAGATCTGTGGCCCTCTCCCCATGTCCAACAAAAGGGAGTTTAGTCATTTTGCCTTGAAGACAAGATTCACAAGTTGGATATGACTCAAAAGTCAATGGACTCAATAGCCCATTTTTCTCCAATTTGTTAATCCTATCTTCTGCTATATGACCTAATCTCAGGTGCCATAGATATCTGTCGTTTGGACTATCCCTAGGTCGTTTGGCATTCACGTTTTGCTCGATAGTTAAAATAGGTACATCAATATGCAACTGATAAAGACCATTAACAAGGAAACCATTTGCAATTTTATTTCTTTCATAAAGAATGTTACAATGGTCCTTAAAGAAGGTGATCACATAACCTTCTTGTGCTAAGCATGAAACAGAAATCAAATTCCTGCTAGCTGCAGGCACATAATAACAGTCTTTTAAAACTAAGTCTAAACCAGATGGTAATCGCAAGAGGGTATGTTCCCACGGCTACTGCAGCAACTCTTGCTCCATTACCGACGCGTAGGATCATGTCTCCATCCCTCAGCCTCCTGCTATCCTCAAGACCCTGCATAGAAGTGCACAGATGAGCACTAGAACCAGAGTCAAGCACCCAACTGGATGCAGAAGAAACCGTAAGGTTAGACTCAATAACGAGCATACCTCCAGAAGGACCTTCCTTCTTGTTCTTCAGGGTGGCCAGGTAAGTAGGGCAGTTCCGCTTCCAATGGCCGTCGCTGTTGCAATGGAAACACTTTCCTTTGCCATCGACCTTCTTCTTCGGTTCTGCCTTCTTCTTCTTTGATCCTTCTACCTTTTGCTTTTTCACAGACTTCTTTTTCTTTCCATAAGACTTTCTTTTGGAAGAAGTCCGTTCCATAGCAAGAACTGAGCCTTTAGAACCTTTCATAGAAAGCTCAGCGGTAACCAGCATATTCATCAACTCGGCCAAGGAATTTTGAAGTTTATGCATGTGGTAATTCATGATGAATTGCCCATATGCATCAGTCAAGGATTGCAGAATAATATCGTTCTGCAAGTCCAAGTCCAACTTCACACCGAGCTTCTCAAGCTCTTCCATGTCCTTGATCATTGTCAGACAGTGATCTTGGACTGACTGCCCATCACGCATCTTAGCCTTAAAAAGTCATTTCGTGACTTGATATTTGGCTGCGCGACTCTGTTCACCAAACATCTCCTGCAGGTGAGCCAACATTTGGCGAGCAGTCCCGATATCTTCATGTTGGCGCTGGAGCTCATCAGACATCGAGCCCAACATGTAGTATCTGGCCTTATTGTCTTCGTCAATCCATTTTTCCAGAGACGCTCTCTGTTCAGTGGATGGACGAGCTGGTAAGGTGGGAGGGTCCTGGTCCAAAACATGTGTTAACTTCTCTGAACCCAAAACAATTTTGTAGTTCCTGAGCCAATCTTTATAATTGGGTCCAGTCAGTCTATGTGTGTCTAGGATACGTGCCAGTGGGTTGGACGCAGACATTTTCCTGTAGAGAGTCAAAGATTCTAGTTAGATACTGTAATTTTGACTTGACCAATTTGTTTAGGGATTTTATTTTTAAACAAATTAGCTCCCACTATTTTCTCGGATCCCTACACTCCCTCTGTAGAGATGCGAAAATCTCCGCGATTGATGATTTCTAGTGGGTGGTGCGGTCTCACCAACTGACTCATCACCTCACCTAACAGTTATTGGTGATGGGTTAGCCAATGAGTGAACAACTCTTGTTCAATGATTCTCTAATCATGGTGCACCCAAACTTGGTCTCTAATTCATGAATCTCACCGTATCCGGAATATTGATCCACTCCTTAGTTAAGTCAGACCCACCATTTGCATAGACTGGGTTCCTAATTGGGTCTCTCACCGTATCCGGAATATTGAGCCCAACTCATCCTCCAGCCCATAGCATCCAATGCCTAATAGACATGGTTGCGTCTTCCCGGTGCAACTGAGCCACTGTATCCAGCCGAGAACAATCAACCCCGGGAAGGGCCCGCACGTCTACAATGGTGGAAGACCTCAGGACTTAATCTTTTCTTAGGGAGAATTGATTCAGGTCTCATTAAACTAGACTTGGCTTAGTCATAACAATTATGACTAACCTAGTGGCATGGGTCAGCTCGGATTATTGACCACCTCAGATCAGAACTGTGTCAACAGATATGGCCAGGTAAGTGAGACCGGTGGAAGGAATATGCCGTTAACTCGCACAAGAACGCATTCAGGTCGAGTAGCTTCCAATTAAAAACCAGTCGGTCGTCTGTGCCAAACTTACCTTAGACACCAAATTGTTGAGTCAGAACCAATTGGGTTAGCCTACAATCCAGACTCTAACCTCTGAGCCTAATTAGGTCTTGCTTGATCGTGACTCGATCTTGACCCAGACTTAATCCTATTAGGCTGGTCAATTTAAGCATTGTTGATCCCATCTAACCAACTCTTGATTCGGTTTGATCAACCGCTTAGACCTAATTGAGCTACCCAAGCCCGAACCCAGTATTATGAATATGTCTTAGATCTGAAATTCTCAATTTTAGACCTAATTAATATTCCATAAACTTAATTCTTAATTAAGTTGGGTTCATAAACAAAATATGCACAATAAATCCTAGGGTTTCAGGATCTAGGGTTTTGCAGAAAGTAAGTTTTGGGTTTCTGATTAAGGACGAACACGCAGCACCCCTACACGTCATAAGAACACCCCATCGAATGGGAAGAGAGGGCCTTTAAACCCTTCTTCGTTCTTATGACCGGACGGCCAAGAGGAACGCCTTAATCAGGAACATGTAAATACTACAAAACAGTTATAGATCTATATCATATATCTCATATACAAATTTAGATCTAATCAAGGCATATTTTGCATACATCTCATGTATCAAATCATGCATGTTTTCAGATCTAAATTATCACATAATAATCTAAAAAATTAGATTTAAATTGATCTAATCAAAATAAATTCTAATCTAGACAATTATGTAGAACTATTCTACAACTAGTCTAGTCATGCATCTATCATATCTCATATGATATTTAAAATTAAATAATTTTTATTTGCTGTTTATCAGATGTTATTATAACACTTATAATATCAGAAAATAGTAAATAAGAAGATCTAAAATATGATTTAATCAGATTAAATCAAAGACATGCAAAACTATTCTATAGAACTATTCTATTCTAGAACTAGTCATGCATATCTTCATGTTCTTAGATCCAAATCATTTAATTTTAATTTTTCTGATTTCAGATCTGATCACATCTCATGTGACATCTGAAATCACTTTATTTTCTAATTAAAATAAAATTAAAATCAGATCTAAACAATTTTAGAACCATGGCTCTGATACCAGTTGAAGGGAAATCCTGATTTCCCGGTCCAGGTTCGTCCAGATCTGATTAGATCAAGAGATATATTTCAAAAATTTTCTCTTGATCTCAATCAGATCTTGATATGTTTCAGATCTGATTCTTATTATTTTAATAAATAAAATAAAATAAGATAAATTAAATCAAATTTAATTTACCTGATTTGGGTAATCCTATTACCCTGTAGATGATCCTGATTGCAGCGGAAGGTTCTGGATCTTAGCCACGCAAGCGCCTGGCCTCTACCGGTATCCACTCGGGTTGGATCTGGAGATCCTCTTCTTCTCTATCACACCTCCAAAAATCAGATCTGGATCTGATCTGGAGGATCTTCAAAACTCTTTTGAAGATCTGCAGTCGTCCTTTTGCAGCAGCGCAGCCTTCTTGCTTTTGATCGCCTTTCCTTGATCTGAATCGCACCAAACTAAGTCCAAAACACCTTTTGGACGTGGAGAGCAAGGGGAGAAGAGACTATGGCATGGAGAAGGAGGGGAGAGGCAGCCTTGGGGCGTAATCTCTAATAGCATTGGACTTAGATTAGGGTTGGGCGCAGGGTCTTATTTATAGACCTCTTGTGATCCAACTCCTCTTCCTCTCAACCAATCACAACCCTTTGTGAAATCAGATCTAAATCTGATTGGTTGGAATAGAGACCCCTGGATTCCTCCTTAGAGGGCGCCTAAGACCAGTCAAACTGGATTCTTAGTAGAACTCTGATTGGAATCCAAAAGGGAGGTGGAGTCCTTGTCCAACAAGGACTCCTAGGCGCCTCCTACTTGGGCTCACGCCACCCTTGGCGTGCGCCCTTCTCCTTGCCAGTTCTGGCAGGGGGACAGGCCCCCACCAGCTCTCCAATAGGTGCATGACATGTGGTCAAAAGTCAAAGGGTCAATGGTCAACGTTTGACCAGTCAAAGGTAGACTTTTGACCAAAGTCAAAGAACAAGAAATGGCAGGTGACCAAAAATGGCAGGTAATGTCTTACAAATAAGACAACCTATTCTGACTTGGACAACCTCCAGTCAGACCATATGAAGGCCTCTGATTGAGCACAAACTCCTTTGGCTCAGTCAGGACAACTTATTTATGATAGTAAAAGAAGAACGTTAGGTTCAATCGAGTGCTAGCACGATTTCCTTGAACCTAATTGAATCTCATTCAGATCAATTGAACTAGATCAGTTCAATTGATGATCACCAGATTCAAACCCTTGTTTGTGTGACCCAGTTAGGTTCAGTTCTGTATGGTAATGGGATATGTCATGATCTCTATCATAGACATCATCGAAACTCCTTTCGATGGATCAGAACTCTTCTGATTCGAACAGCTAGAATGATCGATCATCTAAATCATTCTAATTGCTCCCAAAATCCACCAGTGACACCTAGCAGTATATGGTGGCAACCCATCAGAGCTGAATGCGAACCTCTTGGTGCAGCTACCTGTGTGATTAAGTTCTTCTATCTTGAGCCCCGATCAGATTAGGGTTAAGGTGAACTCGTCAAACCCTAGTCTCTGTCATATGATGTAATCATTCGATTCGAGTCCAATGTGAAAATCTAAATAGAAACTCTTTCTATTATTTCACTCTGCCATGGCCATGGGCTTCTGGACTTGATTCTCATGATCATCATAGGGCTACTCCTCTACCACCGAGGTAGATAGATCCCATCTTGATGCAATCCAGTTCCTACAATGAACATGCTATAGCCAACATACACCTCAGGGTTCCATAT